>OZJO01011360.1:0-12921 GCA_900406225.1 Acrobeloides nanus | reverse complement strand
AAATTACCCCTAAAAATGATTTTGTTGGGGTTAAAACTTATAATCCCTAATTTTGACGCATTTTTTTCAATTTTTTGACCCCCGAAAAAATTTTTCAAAATTTTTCGATGCGCGCAATCGATTTCTCGCATAAAATTACCCCTAAACGGTCACTTGTTAAAAAAATTTTCAAAATTTTCTACTCGATCCTAATCTGGACCCCCCTTTAACAATTTTTTTACTAATTTTTCAATGTTTGGCGAATTTTTCAATTTTTTACGAATTTTTCGATTTTAAAATATTATCTTTTGCAATTTTCAAACAATTTTGCATGTTTTTTTCTCCTTTTGAACAATATAACCTCATCACCTAACCGTGTTTACTGCAAGGGTCAGGGGTTAAAAAAATTGAATTTAAACAATTTTCCCAAATCAGCTGATTTTTTGTATCCCGGTGTTTTTCGATATGGGGAACTCGAATATGAAGGAATTTTTTGTTTTTGATCACCAATTTTTTCAGTTTTTTTCGAATTTTTTCAATTTTTTTCGATTTGTCAAGGGAAAGGGAGAAAATCAGCGTGAAAAAAACCGTTGTGGAAGTTCCTATAGCCCTTCTTTGGTGTGCTATTTTTGGTTTTCAAGCTTCGAGAATGCGCACATTCAACTTCCCGCATAAAGTTACTCTCAGAAAGATCATTTTCAGGCAGAAAATCTAAAAAAATGTTATTTTCGCTTCAATACACGCCTATTTCCCTGATCAGGACCAGGGAAGCGTTTCTTTGCTATTTTTTTCTTTCGCCGAAACAATCATCTTTTGCAATTTTCAAACAATCTTGTATGTTTTTTTTCCTTTTGAACAATACAACCTTTTCACCTAACCGTATTCTTCTAACTTTTTTTTGTTAAAAAACCTGAACTTTGCAACAACAAATAAACTGTGCAAAAAATCCTATTCAATAGCTATAGCTTATATGAAACCGAACACTTTTTAGTTTCTTTTTGCACACGTGTAACAAAAGTTTCTTATTGAAAAGTTCAATGACTTTTCGATTGTTGCTTCTAAGAACAAATAGAATCTTCGTCATTGAGTATACATCTTTCATTGAGACTTTCAACTTTTCGATCCAGATCTTTTTGCTGTTTATTTACAGGGTGTATCGAAAAAACCGAAATTTGAGCGATTTTCTTCATGTTTTTTCGATCCGAAATTTTTTTATCAACAATCCTAAAAATGACCCATATAGGGGTAATTTTATGCGGGAAATCGATTGCGCGCATTTCTGAAGCTTGAAAATACTTCCTTGACCCTGATTCAGGGAAATGAGTGTTTTGTATTGAAGCGAAAATCGAAAAATTTTGAAATTTCTTCCTCAAAATCATCTTCCTGGGGGTAATTTTATGTGGGAAATCGATTGCGCGCATTCCCGAAGTTTGAAAATGCTTCATGGATCCTGATTCAGGAAAATAAGTGTGTAAATTTGCATTTTTAGCTTTTTGCTGTTCATTTATATGTGAAAGATGAACTGTTGATCTCTGTGAGAATTCGCCAAGGAAACGTTTTCACGCTTCGGAAATACGCGTAATTGACACGACTTTCTCTGAATCAAGGTCAAGGAAGCATTTTCAAGCTTCGGGAATGATCGCAATCGGTTCCCCGCATAAAAGTACCTCCATATGAGTCATTTTTAGAAAAATGATTTCCGGGTCCAAAAATCATGATAAAATTCCGCGAACTTTTCAATGACTTTGTGCTTGTCTTTGTGAAAGTTCAATGACTTTGCGGAAGAACCCAATAGAATCTTAGACATTGAATATAGATCTTACATCGAGTATAGTCTTTCAACTTTCGACCCTGAACTTTTTACTGTTCATTTATATATGAATGATGAACTGTTGATCTCTGTGAGAATTCGCTTTAAGAAATTTTAACAGGTCACGCGCAAGTATTTGTATTCCATTTTAGAGGTTTATGTTTTGAAATCTTTTTTATGCTGATTCATTTGAATGTTTCATTCACATTTAAAAAAAAGAAAAATTTTAGTCATTTTCTAAATTTAGACGAGGCAGAATGACTTGTGCGTCTTGAATGCTTATAAGCATACATAGGGTGGTCTTTTGAAATGCTGAAAAAAGTTTTTATAAAAAAGAGATTAAATTTTTATGCCAAACTCTATATTAACATGAGAACGTGACTTATTCTCAAAAAGAGTTCGTCAAAAATCGAAAAATTCGACAAAAATTGAAACATTTGTCAAAAATTGAAAAATTCGTTAAAAATTGAAAAAAGCCTTGGTCCTACTAATACTAGCCTTATAGGGATAGTAGGGCCCTAACGTTATTAACATAAACTTGAGACCCTACTACCCCTAGAAGGCTAGTATTGAGTCGTTCGGAAAGCAACCGGCTTTTGCAGATTCCATCTAAACTTAAATGACCCATCTGGGGGGTTCTATGTGGAGAATCGATTGCACGCATTTCCGAGCCGTGAAAACGCTTCCCTGATTCAGGGAAAGTGATGGGTGTATTGAGGCGAAATGAATAAAAGTTCGGAATTTCGTCGTAAAAAAGGGCTGTTTAGTGATTTTTCTAGGCGAAGAATCGATTGCGCACATTTTTGAGGCATGAAGAAAATTCCCTGATACTGATTTAAGCGATTTTCAACTTTTTTCGAATTTTTTAATTTTTTCGATTTTTTTCAGTTTTTTCTCTCGAATTTTTTCAATTTTTTTCAATGTATTCTTATAGAAAAATAATATGACGTTTTCATAGACTCCGTTAACACGGACAGATTATATTTGAATTAATATGGTTTTCGGACTAAACAAATGTAAAGCCATATTTGTTCTATGTACTTTTGAGTATCACATTTTTGGCGAATGAAATTTTTGTGAATGAAAAATTCGGATTGATCAATAAATTCCCCGGGTTTTAGAATTGTTTCGAATCACTGTAGAAGTTATAATATGGGGGTTGTACAGGGTGATCAATAATTTACTCATGTATTTAAAAAGCTCACCAAAAATCGAGTTTAAGTCCATTTCAGTCGCCCGATAGCTCATTCGATAGCCACCATAATTTTTTAGGAAAAAAATTATTAAAAAATATTTTATTTTCAATTTTTTTAGCCCAAAAATACTAAAAAATTACGATTTTTTGAAATTTTCTTTATTTTCAAAAATTTTCTTTATTTGCCAAAAATCAAATATAGGACGGATTTCTTCAAGTGACGGCAATCTTGAAAAATGGGAATCTGAGGGATTTTTTACAAAAAAATGATTGAAAAAGCTTTTAAAATCGCGAAGATATGATTTTTTGAAATTGATGCTTTTTTTCAATGTTTTCCTTATTTCCAAAAAAGTGCAAAAATTGAAAGAAAGCAGAATTTTCAAAAAATCATATCTCCGCGATTTTAAAAGCTTTTTCAATAATTCTTTTTGTAAAAAATACTTCAGGATCCTAACTTTCAGGATTGCTGTCGCTCGAAGAAATCCGAACTATACTCGATTTTTGGCAAATTTTTGAAAATAGGCAAATTTAAGAAAAATTGGAAAATCCATATCTTGTCGAAAATAAAATATTTTTTAATAATTGTTTTCATAAAAGAAAGTTGGGATCCTGAGGTATTTTTTACAAAAAGAATTATTGAAAAAGCTGTTAAAATCGCAGAGATATGATTTTTTGAAAATTATGCTTTCTTTCAATTTTTGCACTTTTTTTGGAAATAAGGAAAACATCGAAAAAAGCATAATTTTCAAAAAATCATATCTTCGCGATTTTAAAAGCTTTTTCAATAATTTTTTTATAAAAAATCCCTCAGATTCCAATTTTTCAAGATTGCCGTCGCTCGAAGAAATCAGTCCTATATTCGATTTTTGGCGAAATTTTGAAAATTTCAAAAAATCGTAATTTTTTAGTATTTTTGGGCTAAAAAAATTGAAAATAAAATATTTTTTAATAATTTTTTTCCTAAAAAATTATGGTGGCTATCGAATGAGCTATCGGGCGACTGAAATGGACTTAAACTCGATTTTTGGTGAGCTTTTTAAATACATGAGTAAATTATTGATCACCCTGTACAACCCCCATATTATAACTTCTACAGTGATTCGAAACAATTCTAAAACCCGGGGAATTTATTGATCAATCCGAATTTTTCATTCACAAAAATTTCATTCGCCAAAAATGTGATACTCAAAAGTACATAGAACAAATATGGCTTTACATTTGTTTAGTCCGAAAACCATATTAATTCAAATATAATCTGTCCGTGTTAACGGAGTCTATGAAAACGTCATATTATTTTTCTATAAGAATACATTGAAAAAAATTGAAAAAATTCGAGAGAAAAAACTGAAAAAAATCGAAAAAATTAAAAAATTCGAAAAAAGTTGAAAATCGCTTAAATCAGTATCAGGGAATTTTCTTCATGCCTCAAAAATGTGCGCAATCGATTCTTCGCCTAGAAAAATCACTAAACAGCCCTTTTTTACGACGAAATTCCGAACTTTTATTCATTTCGCCTCAATACACCCATCACTTTCCCTGAATCAGGGAAGCGTTTTCACGGCTCGGAAATGCGTGCAATCGATTCTCCACATAGAACCCCCCAGATGGGTCATTTAAGTTTAGATGGAATCTGCAAAAGCCGGTTGCTTTCCGAACGACTCAATACTAGCCTTCTAGGGGTAGTAGGGTCTCAAGTTTATGTTAATAACGTTAGGGCCCTACTATCCCTATAAGGCTAGTATTAGTAGGACCAAGGCTTTTTTCAATTTTTAACGAATTTTTCAATTTTTGACAAATGTTTCAATTTTTGTCGAATTTTTCGATTTTTGACGAACTCTTTTTGAGAATAAGTCACGTTCTCATGTTAATATAGAGTTTGGCATAAAAATTTAATCTCTTTTTTATAAAAACTTTTTTCAGCATTTCAAAAGACCACCCTATGTATGCTTATAAGCATTCAAGACGCACAAGTCATTCTGCCTCGTCTAAATTTAGAAAATGACTAAAATTTTTCTTTTTTTTAAATGTGAATGAAACATTCAAATGAATCAGCATAAAAAAGATTTCAAAACATAAACCTCTAAAATGGAATACAAATACTTGCGCGTGACCTGTTAAAATTTCTTAAAGCGAATTCTCACAGAGATCAACAGTTCATCATTCATATATAAATGAACAGTAAAAAGTTCAGGGTCGAAAGTTGAAAGACTATACTCGATGTAAGATCTATATTCAATGTCTAAGATTCTATTGGGTTCTTCCGCAAAGTCATTGAACTTTCACAAAGAAAGCACAAAATCATTGAAAAGTTCGCGGAATTTTATCATGATTTTTGGACCCGGAAATCAATTTTCTAAAAATGACCCATATAGAGGTACTTTTATGCGGAGAACCGATTGCGATCATTCCCGAAGCTTGAAAATGCTTCCTTGACCCTGATTCAGGGAAAGTCGTGTCAATTACGCGTATTTCCGAAGCGTGAAAACGTTTCCTTGGCGAATTCTCACAGAGATCAACAGTTCATCTTTCACATATAAATGAACAGCAAAAAGCTAAAAATGCAAATTTACACACTTATTTTCCTGAATCAGGATCAATGAAGCATTTTCAAACTTCGGGAATGCGCGCAATCGATTTCCCACATAAAATTACCCCTAGGAAGATGATTTTGAGGAAGAAATTTCAAAATTTTTCGATTTTCGCTTCAATACAAAACACTCATTTCCCTGAATCAGGGTCAAGGAAGTATTTTCAAGCTTCAGAAATGCGCGCAATCGATTTCCCGCATAAAATTACCCCTATATGGGTCATTTTTAGGATTGTTGATAAAACAATTTCGGATCGAAAAAACATGAAGAAAATCGCTCAAATTTCGGTTTTTTCGATACACCCTGTAAATAAACAGCAAAAAGATCTGGATCGAAAAGTTGAAAGTCTCAATGAAAGATGTATACTCAATGACGAAGATTCTATTTGTTCTTAGAAGCAACAATCAAAAAGTCATTGAACTTTTCAATAAGAAACTTTTGTTAGACGTGTGTAAAAAGAAACTAAAAAGTGTTCGGTTTCATATAAGCTATAGCTATTGAATAGGATTTTTTGCACAGTTTATTTGTTGCAAAGTTCAGGTTTTTTAACAAAAAAAGTTAGAATACGGTTAGGTGAAGAGGTTGTATTGTTCAAAAGGAAAAAAAACATACAAGATTGTTTGAAAATTGCAAAAGATGATTGTTTCGGCGAAAGAAAAACAAATAGCAAAAAAACGCTTCCCTGACCTTGATCAGGGAAGCGTTTTGCGTGTATTGAAGCGAAAATAAAAATTTTTAGATTTTCTGTCTGAAAATGATCTTTCTGAGAGTAACTTTATGCGGGGAGTTGAATGTGCGCATTCTCGAAGCTTGAAAACCAAAAATAGCACACCAAAGAAGGGCTATAGGAACTTCCACAACGGTTTTTTTCACGCTGATTTTCTCCCTTTCCCTTGACAAATCGAAAAAGATTGAAAAAATTCGAAAAAAGCTGACAAAATTGGAAAAAAATGAAAAAATTCGTGATCAAAAATAAACAATTCCTTCATATTCGAGTTCCCCATATCGAAAAACACCGGGATACAAAAAATCAGCTGATTTGGGAAAATTGTTTANATAATACTCTAAAATCGAAAAATTCGTAAAAAATTGAAAAATTCGCCAAACATTGAAAAATTAGTAAAAAAATTGTTAAAGGGGGGGTCCAGATTAGGGTCGAGTAGAAAATTTTTAAAATTTTTTTAACAAGTGACCGTTTAGGGGTAATTTTATGCGAGAAATCGATTGCGCGCATCGAAAAATTTTGAAAAATTTTTTCGGGGGTCAAAAAATTGAAAAAAATGCGTCAAAATTAGGGATTATAAGTTTTAACCTCAACAAAATCATTTTTAGGGGTAATTTCGTGCGAGGAATCGATTGCGCGCATCGAAAAATTCTGAAAAATTTTTTCAGGGGTCAAAAACCCCCAAAAATAATTTTTGGGGGTTAAAACTTACAACCCCTAATTTTGACGTATTTTATTAAATTTTTTGACCCCGAAAGATTTTGTTGGGGTTAAAACTTACAGCCCCTAATTTTGACGCATTTTTTTCAATTTTTTGACCCCCGAAAAATTTTTTTAGAATTTTTCGATGCGCGCAATCGTTTTCTCGCATAAAATTACCCCTAAAGGGTCACTGGTTAAAAAAATTTTTCTACTCGACCCTAATCTGGACCCCCCTTTAAATTCGCCAAAAATTGAAAAATTCACCAAAAGTTAAAAAATTCGTACAAAATTGAAAAATTCTTAAAAATTTGCCAAAAACGAAAAAATTCGCCAAACATTGAAAAATTCGCCAAAAATTGAAAAATTCGCCAAACATTGAAAAATTTGGATCGTATTCAGCATATACTCTTCTGAAAAAATACACACACCCACTACTGAAAATTTTTTTTCGAAAACGAGCGAAAAATGACGATTTTCGGTGTACTTTTCGGCCCGAGATTACTTATGAAACAACAATAGCTATGACGAGGGTTTTGTTTGTTTTTCTCGTGAACTTGTGATCTGCTTTTATCGGTATTTTTGGTATTTTTACATAATAAAATTTATGACTGTGTTTATATTCATTATCTTAAAAAAATAAATTTGTATACAAAATAATAACTTTCGTCATGCTTCTCGCTTCAACAAAAACAAAATTAATTGGATAAATTTTGGTGTAAAAAAAACAACGGATGACCATTATAAATCTTTGCCAAGGTACGGTGTATTGAAGCGAAAATCTGAAAGTGCGATTTTTTGGTTTTTCCCGTGGACTCTACTATACAACTAATATTACAATTAATTTTGGCATATTTAATCAACTTGCGACTGCTCAGAGTTTTGTTGTTGATATTATGCTATGGCATCGTGAAGTTGAGCACATTTCGAAATGAGGTTCCGACATTTATAAGGTCAGAAATGTTGATCATTTATCTTCGAGTCATGATCAAGGTGTCGTTGAATAGTACTTTTGTAAAGAATGCGCCACAACAAGTTCAATTTCGAATAATCTAGTTATGGTTTTGAATTTGTTTGTTTATTACAACGAAAACCCTTTTTATTGCATTCAAACTATATCTTATTTTTCTTTCAAACTATTAAAAAAGATTTTTCGTTGGCACTGTGGTGGAGAAAGTGTAAAAAACTCGATTCTTTGTTTTTGGCGATTGTATTTACGGTTTTTTGTGCCCAGAAAATTGTCAGGAAAGCATAAATTTAGCAAAGACAATTTTCTACCAGTTTTCGATTGCTGTTTTACTTTGGTGCAATATTGTGGTTGTTTTGTGGTATAAATTGAATAAAGAAAGTTTCAGTTTTGATATTTTTATCGGGTTTGCACCCCGCATTTATTTCCTATTTTTAGACCGTTTAGTTCAGCGTCACGAGAATTTAGAGACGTGGTAACGTTTACTACACAAGACCGATCGCGAAGATCTGCGGAAATCCATTGCGTGTTGGGCGGAAATAAAAGTTTGAGACCGATTGCGTGGACCTGGTGGAAATCTGTTGCGCTTTTGGGTGAAATAAAAGGTCAGTGCCTTGTAGTATAAGATCCCCCAGGAAACCCCAAAGCTTCAGGATTTTACACTTTCATGTCGAAAAAGTCACATGGGATAAACTTTAACTCCCTTTATTTATATACCCATAAGATCAAGATAAAGCTTAATTTGCATCGCTTTTTTTATTAGGTTGTTCAATAGATTGAGCTATATCCTATATAAAAAGTCATTTTTCTCATATCTTGACAAATCAAAAAGTTTAAAAAAATGATTAACCATTAATTGTTTAGCAGAGATTTTCGTCTACAACTTTTGTGAAATCATTTAGGCCAGGTTTTTTTTTCAATATCTAAAAAAGTCAACCCATTATTGTGATAGCATGAATACATACATGAACCCTTAAAGAGATGACCTCATTTTGCCCTCCTATGAAATTATATAACTTGATATAACCATAAAATTGTTAATAAATTTGTAATATACCAAGAATTGACTAATTTTATCAAGAGTATCAAAAGAATAAATATGCACCTGGTATACGTCAGTTTATAAAAATATCAAAAACGGTTGCTAAGCAATCAAATTTAGTTCTATAGGTTGAAAAGTTATTTCAAGTCTCAGCTCGAGTAAAAAGGTTACAGAAAATAGTTTTTGGAAGATCTTTGTTTTGCTAAAAAATTACAAAAAATGCCTATAGAAGTAGTTGAGTTACATCTACCTACAGAAGAAGGAAAATCTTCTTATGAAACTCCAAAGGTTAGTTTTGGTTATGTCAAGTTATACGTTCAGCTCACAAGGGAAACACACTAGCTGATCAGATAATAAGCAAATTCTAGAAACTTTATCTTTGCTTCATCGGCTTATTGGAAGTTGTTTTCTCTATCATACTCACAATTCTGTGCATAATCTCCATCAGATACTTTAATGTCGGTTTTGTTTGGTCCTTTATGTACGCCATCTTCTGTTGGTCTTCTTTAATCTCGGGTGTTGCTTTATTAGTCAATTATTGGTTTAGAAAAAAGTTGTTGATTAAAGTCTATTTATTAACAGGAGTAAGGCTTCTAACCTTTTTAATTGACTAAAAGATGATAAAAATACTCTCTGATAATCAAAATCGTGCTTTGAAGTAGTTTGCTGATACCGTAAAACTTCTAATAGAACCCCATGTAAACGTAAAAATTCTCTTAAAAATCAAGTTTAAATCGGATTTCTTCGAGCGAGCACTTTTTGGATAGCCCTGAGGATAGGGAATATGCTATATAAAAAATTATTGAAAAATATTTTATTTCGTCGAGATATGATCTTTTGAATTTTTCTTAAAATTTAAAAAATTTTAAGCCTTACATTCAAAAATCCACCAAAAATCAAAATTAAGTCGATTTTCTTCGAGCGACCACTTTTTGGATAGCTAAGCGTATGAAGAACATTATGTAAAAAAAAATTATTGACAATGACTGCGATTTCACGGAGATATGATTTTTTGAAAAAATGTCATTTTTTCAACTTGTTCAAATTCAAAGGGTCATAACTCAGCGAAAATAAAATATTTTTCAATAATTTCTTTTATAGAACGTTCCTTTCTACTATAGCTATCCAAAAAATGATCGCTCGAAGAAATCCGATTTAAACTCGATTTTTAAAAGAGCAATCATTAACACATTCTAATAGAGCCCCATGGGGTTCTATTAGCAGTTTTACGGTAACTTTGTTTTCTAACAAATTATGAGATGGATCTTGTGTCATTTAATAGGTCATAACCAAAGCTATTCAATGACACCCAAACCATCTTTAAATCTGTTCAGAAACAAACGTTATGACCAGTGTTCGTTTTTGTAGCAGAAATGCAGTAAAGTTGTAGTCCTACACTACATGTTTGAGGCTTTAAGAGACAATTTTTCGAGAAGTCGAAGTTCTCAGGCGACAAAGTTTGAAGGTTCTCGCCCGTCCTCGACCTGAAATGTTTTTTTATATACTTGGTGAGTAAATGCAAACGCCGTTGGAATTAGCTCCGTAGCCTTCGTGATTCTGGAGATACGCATATGGGCTATTTGGCCATATTTCCATTTTCTACCCAAAAGTTTTAATGGACAAAGTGTACCTTAATTAAATCCGATTTTTACGATCAAGGTGCGTTGGAAAGCTGGTGATCTGCGCTACATAATGGTATATTAACTTTCCCCCAAACAACATGCTTTTGCTGAAAAAATTGCGTTTTTCCCAAAAAACTCCCTAAAATCGGACCCCCAAAAATGCCTTTTAAGGCACTAAAACTTATCATAAAAGCTCGACTGGGATAGATTCACCTATATAAAGTTGCAACAATCTCTCTACTATTATCTTATGGTCAAATCAATAAAATCAGAGATCGCCCAAAAGTGTCCCCATGTCTCCAACTGAAGGAGGTCAAAAATTGAAAATTTTTTAAATTGTCGAAAATTGCCATAATTTATATATATTCGGAAAATTCATGAAAAATGGAGCATTTTTTGTTTTTACAGTAAATTCTGAATCGCTACCGTTGTCGAGATAATCGCGTTTGAAGTTGGTGATTTTTTGAAATTTGTTTTGAATTTCCCGCTAATCCCTGATTTCAGGGATTGGCGGGAAACTCAAATTCAAAATCGCCAATTTCAAACACGATTATCTCGACAACGGTAGCAATTCAGAATTTACTGTAAAAACAAAAAATGCTCCATTTTCCATGAATTTTCCGAATATATATAAATTATGGCAAATTTCGCCAATTTAAAAAATTTTCAATTTTTGACCTACTTTAGTTGGAGACATTTTTGGACGATCTCTAACTTCTCGAGAAAGTGTCTCTTAAAATGTAGTGTAGGACTACATTTCTATTATCAAACAAACGTTGGTTATGATAGAATTACTTCATGCAAGATTTTGTGATACGGATCATATTTTAGTCTCTTCTTTGTAGTTGCTACGTCTTATAACTTGTGCAATCGAAATATTTGACAAAACATCGCTCGAATGTTATATCTTTATAGAAAAACCATACTTGGAATACTTCTGTACCATCACAGTCGAGTTTTGGGTAGTATTTATAGGTAGTCTAACACTTTTCTTTATGCTTAAAGCAAAGAAATGTTGTCGAAATAGACAAATTTCGGAAGATGAAGTAGAGTTTAATAAGCTTATTCAAATCTTGGTTGGAAATTTTGCCGGTGTTTTGTTTGCAGTTTGTGTGGTAACTTATTTGCCGCTTATTAAAATGATGCCAGAGGATGATGCGAGAATTCTTATGCTTTTTATGATGATTGGATATATGGGATTGATGGCTTGTTTTAATAAATTTTTAAAAGCTTCGAAGAAGATGAGACTTACTTGGACCTTTGCGACTTGTTTTGCTTATGGAGTATGTGTAAGATAGATGAGCTAAGGGTTTACACAAGTTTTACGGGGCATGAAATCCTCAAGAAATTTTAGACCATAGCCATTGAAGGTTGATCAGAATGGCCAAAAATTGACCAAAAATGCTAAAAATCGTTCAAAACTACTCATTTTTAACCCCTTCGAACATGCATGTACAACATTCCTAAAAAAAATTCTTTCGGACGTTGTATATCCATCCGAAACACCCTGTACAATTTCTCGTGTAGGAAAATATTTATACGAATGAAGTGGGAACCTCTCCAAACATTTAACACACTAGTCTTTTTAGGTAATTCGCATTCTACACGGGATCATCGAATCTATCCTGTCTCAACAAAGAATTATAGGAAATCAAAATGTTTTTGAGAATTCACAAGACTACTATGAAGTAGTCAACGATGAAGTTTACATTAGAAACTACATCACCCAAAAAGAATATGTTATTTTATTGGGAATTCTTGCGACAATTTGGATATTAAGTATAAGCAGTTTTATAATTGTTTACAAACAATGGAAAGATCTTCCTCGTAACACTAACACTGAAAGCGAGTCACTACTCCATAAAATGAAGAAAGCTAAAGAGAGAAAAGAGTTTGATGAAATAAGATAATAAATCTTTTCAATATAGAGCGTTCATTTTGGTCTGATACATCAATGTTTTTAGCCGTTATCGCAGCCCCACGGTCGCACAAGTGGATCGAGAAATGTTGCCGATTTGTAGATTCAACTTCAAAAATCTCTAACTTTTCACTGGTAAATCGAAATCCGGAAATTCTTTTTGCATTTTATTCCCCAAACAAAATACTAATTTTGTAGTAAGCGATTTTTTCTGAAACCTTTCTTTTGATCGAAAACTTTAACTTCAAAGTTTATGTTGTTGAAAAACTCGAATCTTCGATATCCAACTTCAAAAATCTCCAGCTCTTCGGAGACTAATCCGATTTCGATAATTCTTTTTACATTTTGTAATTTAGGTAAAATGCAAACTTTTTATT
>OZJO01011356.1:0-10884 GCA_900406225.1 Acrobeloides nanus | reverse complement strand
CAATTGTTCTTATCTAAGTTTGAAACGTTTCGCCACTTATATAAAAGTACGGTAGTTAGCACTAACTCCGTTTTTTTCATAATTTGTGCTGCGAAACGTCTCAGTCCGATAAAACACAACTCAATGTGCTCATCATGTTTTTAGACAATTTTGCCAACATTCTTTTTGTGGATGATTCATACAATGAATGACTATTCTTGACTGTTTCTGAAATCCTGTGACTATTTGTCACAACTGTAAGGGCCTCCACTAATTCAAATTATAGCACTAATTGCACTCTCGGCGTCGAGACGGTTTTATTTTTCAGGGTCAACAAATTTTCGAATGTGGTCTTCAGCAAATTTATAGCCCAACAAAAGATGAATAAAATTGCAAAAGACCATATTCGAAAATTCATTGACCCTGAAAAGTATTCTCACTTTAAATTTTGCGTCTCGACGTCGAGACGAGCACTAATTGCAATTAGTGCAGTCTCGACGATTTCGAGACGAATTAGTGGAAGCCCTAACTCAACTATTTTCGATACGGTTTCTCATGCTCCAAAGCGGGACGGGTACAAAAAATTTTATCGAAAACGCCAACTGACAAAATCTTTAAATTGATTTTTAATTTCCACGTTATCCGCGAAGAATATTCCGTTTTTGCTCATTTTTTGATATTTTGTGACAGAATATATGCCAAATTTTTATGAAGCGATTTTGCACGAAATGTCGTCTTCGCCTAGATGGGGAGGGGGTGGGGCAAAAGTTCTCGCCAAGGAAAAATTGTTTGTTATAGCGCTTGACGAGGACTTTTGCCCCTTAGGCGAGGATATACTGCCCCTTACGCGAGGACTTTTACCCCCTCCCTGTACCTTCATTGCTAAGGCCATATCTCCAAAAGTTAAAACTTTTATTTCATAGTCTTGAAGTCATTAGAAAGCTAGAATCATAAACATTATTTTTTTCATCAAAATGGACTTGAGACTTGATATGGCATGTAGGTACCTGACATGCAATGTGGCACATCAGGTACTGATATGGCATGTCAGGTACCTGACACGCCATCATAATTTCACTTAGCCTCAGGGGCTGCATGAAATTATGATAATTCTATCATAATTCATCTCATTCATATAGAGGGGGGGGCAAAAAGTCACGGGAAAACTGAAAAAATTTTTCAGTGTAAATCGCCTGATTTTGCAATTTTTAGACGAATTATAATGAAAAAAATTGTCAGTTTTCCCGTAACTTTTTGCCCCCCCCCCCATAAGAAAAACTTGATTTTTTTTCGTGCAAATTGATTGATCGATTTTTTAATTTCGCAGAATAAAATTTTATAATAGATTTATTGGCCAAAATGGGTGCCATACATAGGAGTGAAGAAATGTGCTTGACACAATTATTTCTACAAAATGAAGCTGCATATGCATGGTAATTAATTTTTTAAAAGAGTTAATAGCTTTATTTTTTAGTGTCGCTGAACTTGGAGAGCTTGGGCTTGTACAGTTTCGTGATGTAAGTCTCAATAGATAACTTTTTTGTAATTTAAAAATATATAACAATCTTTAGCTAAATCCTGATGTGAGTGCATTTCAAAGAAAATATGTAAAGGAAGTTCGACGATGTGATGAAATGGAACGTAAACTGAGTATGTATAGAGCTGTAAACTTAAAACTGTCAAACAAAAGGGTTCCACCCACATGAAAATTTTTTTTCTGGAAATGACCTCTAGGGGTAAAAAAATACTCTTCCGTGGTGTGTGTTCCCGACATCTATTACATATGTTGTTACGTCTTTTCATATAGTTTATTTTAGGATTCTTAGAAAAAGAGATTAAGAAAGATTCTATACCAATGTTGGATACTTATGAAAATCCTGAGGCACCACAACCTCGCGAAATGTTTGATTTGGAAGTATTCATACTTTTAGCACTAATTTTTCATACGAAAAACATTTAGGCCACTTTTGAAAAACTTGAAAATGAATTAAGAGAGGTCAACCAAAATGAGGAGATGTTGAAGAAGAATTTTGCCGAACTTACAGAATTGAAACATATTTTAAGAAAAACTCAACAATTTTTCGAAGAGGTATTTCCATAGATTTCGGCTTTAAAAAATATTCTACCTAACGCTTATGAGACATTTTTTCTTGAACACTCGAACCTAGTGTTAAACGGTTCGTGCGCCATCCAAGTTGAACTTATTTAGTGAGATTAAAGGACCATTCCAGTGGGAAAAAAGTTGCCATTTTTGTTGATATTTGAAAAGTTCATGAAAAATGGAGTATTTTTTGTTTTTATGGCATGTCCTGAATCAAAAACTAAAATTTTTCTAAATTCAATCCCTTCGTTTCAATGTTCAAACTCGTTTGAATTTTTTTGTTTTGCTCATATCTCTTTACCCTTAGATTTTCAAGTAGTGGTCCAAAAGCAAAAAATGCTCAGAATTTTACGCTCTTTTACATGTAATCAACTCCCCACAAGTGAATGGGGTCCTTGGTAAAGCTATCTTGCCATGTCTGATAAAAAAGGGATACCTATTTAATTTTTTAATGCTTTCTTTCGTTCAATTTAATGCATGTTTGTTGTATTTTACGAGCCAAATCAGTACCTTAATTCTATATTGTGTGTTGAATATATTAGCTTGCACATAATATGATTATAAAAAGTATATAATACGGCCAGGGCCGTGGGAAGAAAGTAAAATAGGTGGACAACCTTCAAAAGCAGAAATGAGTACACAAGGTGGCACGTGGGACGCCCAAGCCTTCTATATCAAATATGAGGTATATATGAATATCACAGGTTGAATATGAACGCCGACGTTTTGGTCGTGGCCGCGGAGTTTCGATAAGTCAAGATACTTCGGATGATCAGCAGCCGCTTCTTGGTGATTATAGTGTAGCACAATCACGCATGAAATTAGGGTTAGTTCGCACATTTTCCACTAAAATGATCGATGAATAAAGGTGAAGAAATCGAGTTTTGACATAGAGTCTCCCTCCAAAAAAAGGCACTTTTGCGATTTTTTCAAAATTGTTCAAGTTTTTAATTTTCATATAGGAGATTCTTGCTATACGAAGAATCGATTGCGCGCATTGCCGAGCCTTTAAAACTCTTCCCTGACTCTGTATTAGCCAATTTTCGCTTCAATATACACGCTTCAGGGAAGTGTTTTCAAGGTTTGGTAATGCGCGCAATCGATTCCTCGCATAGAAAAAATCCTCCTATAGGGTTATTTTGATGAAAATTAAAAAACTTGTTGAAAAAATTTGCAAAAGTGCCATTTTTTGGGGACACGCTGTATTTAGTCCGTTTATTGTCTAGTTGTACATTTCGTTTATTATAAGTTGTTTCTTTTTAGTTGTTTGTATTCTTATTGCTTGTTCACTTTCTATGTACCTACCCCTCTTTGAAAAAAATTCATAACCCAACAAAGTTTCAAAAATTCTGATGTTCATAGAGTTGACACGAAACGACTTTGACACGATAAAGTTGACACGAAACGATCATATTCCTTTTTTTTCAAAAAATTGGGATCAATTTGTTGAAGTCCAGAAATTTTTCCACAATGAATTAGGTCATATGGACAAAATAGAAGTCGTATCTCGTGTTCCCAACATTATCTTGTCAACTTTATCGTGTCAACTTTATGAACATCAGAATTTTCCCAATCGTTTAATGATTAACAGGTGGCAAAAAAGATTTTAACTATGTCTTTACCCATATATACAGGATGTTGTTCATTTAATATCCGCCGATTTGAAAAATTCATATCTCATGAAATTTTTTCGTGATGTTCTGCATAGCTGTTTGCCTTGAACTCAGGAATTTATTGAGCTATCACTCAGCTCAAACGGATTGAAATTCACCGAGATTTGGCCTTAAAATGAAAAAATTTCAGGCTAAAATTTTCAGTATTTTCTTAAAGGGGTTCTAGACCAGGTTTTAGGGTCAGATCTCGACCAAAAAAAATTTTTTTGAAATGGCGGTTCTAGGGATAAAAAATGCGAAAATCGATTGCGCGCACTCCCGAAGCGTGAAAATGCTTCCTGATTTCAAGGAAGATGGTGGATGTATTGAAGCGAAAATCAAAAATTTTCGGATTTTTATGAGAAAACCGTCGGTTCTTAGGTTTTCTAGGCGGAGAATCGATTGCGCGCACTCCCGAAGCATGAAAACGCTTGCTTGACTCTGATTTAAGGAAGGGATCGGTGTATTGAAGCAAAAATCAAACATTCATTTTCGAATTTTCGCTTCAATACACCGATCCCTTCCCTGAATCAGGGTCAAGGAAGAATTTTCATTGTTCGGGAGTACGCGCAATCGATTTCCCGCCTAGAAAAACTTAAGAATCGACGGTTTTCTCATAAAAATCCAAAAATTTTAGATTTTCGCTTCAATACACCCACCATCTTCCTTGAATCAGGGTCAAGAAAACATTTCCACGCTTTGGGAGTACGCGCAATCGATTTTTCGCATTTTTTACCCCTAGAACCGCCATTTCAAAAAAATTTTTTTTGATTGAGATCTGACCCTAAAGTGGTCCCCCCTTTAAAGGGAGTTCAGATAATAGGTCAATCTTCGACAAAAAAATTTTCTATGACCTATATATGGGTAATTTGATGCGAGGAATCGATTACGCGCATTCCCGAAGCATAAAATGCTTTTCTGACCCTGATTCAGGGAGAATGGTGTATTGAAGCGAAAATGTAGTAGCTCCGAATGTTTCAAATCGGCGGATATTAAATGAACACCCTGTGTATACCTTTAGTGATTTTTTTAATTCAGAACGAAGGCGAGCGACAAGCACTGGATTCACTGGCGATGGAAGATGCGCCCTCACACCATGACGGAACAAAATTAATCGCAGAACGCGAAGGCCAACCAAAACCACACTTAAAGTATGAATTTATTTTTACTGTGCAAGTTTAACACCCAACATGCCTTTTATCTTCCTATGTCTACGTTTACGTAACATTTGATCAGAACTCATTAACATTTTCTTTATCAACCTTTATTCATTGATTGATTTGAAATGAATCGATATTTCAAGGTTATGAATTTTTGTGCCAAAAAAGATCTAACCTTGACAAGTATACAATGGTAGTGTCACTTAATATGGCTCAAAATCCAAAAAATTGTTTGTTCTAAATTTGATTAAAAATGGCTCCCCTAGAGCTAAAATTAGCCGAAAATTTCAAAAAATGCACTCTCGCGGGGTAACAAAATTTTCTTCACCACGTTTTGAGCAGTTCTTGGTGCCTAACACCATACATTATCAATGGGGGGGGGGGACTGTCCTCCCTCATGTAGCTAGCATCGAGCCAAAATTAAGATTCATATAGCCTCGGAGTTCCAAGTCTCAAAGCTATATAGCTGAGCCTCGGGATATAGCCCAAAACATAAAAAAAAATTGGGTGTCGGCCTTTTTTTTGGTCGCCAACATATAGCCCCGAGGTAGCTTGTCCCCCTCCTTGTTCATGTATGCCTAACACCATGTTTTTGTTTTAGCAAGGAGTCATCCAGATATTACGTAATCATGTTGGGTGGAGGGGGTAAACCACCAAAAAGTTGATTACGTAATATCTGGATGACCCCCAAGTGATTTCTCTAATTTATTGAATGACATGGTGTTAGGTACCAAAAACCGCTTGAAACGTGGTGAAGGAAATTTTTTTACGCCGCGAGAGTGCGTTTTTTGGATTTTCCAGCTAATTTTAGCCCTAGAGGAGCAGCCATTTTAAACAAAAAATTTTCTGGATTTTGAGCTTACCATTGTATACTTGCTCCGACAATTATTTTAATATAACCTTGAAATATCGGGAGCTACTTCGGCTCTTATACCCCTGATTGAACGTGGTGTCTAAAGTCGAAAAATTTTACCGTTCGATCAGGAGTATAAGAGCCGACAGTAGCTCCGAAATATCATATCATCCCAACACTTGAAATAAGCTTTCTCCTTTTTAGGTTTGTTGCTGGTGTGATCCAAAGAGAACGTCTGCCAGCATTTGAAAGACTACTTTGGCGTGCTTGTCGTGGAAACGTCTTCTTGCGGCAATCTGAAATTACAGAGCCGCTAACTGATGCCTCAACGGTTGGCCCCACTTCTTATTTTCTATATTTACAAAAAGATTTTAGGGGGCACCTGTAAATAAAGCCGTCTTTATTATCTTCTTTCAAGGCGATCAATTGAAAACCCGAGTGAAGAAAATTTGTGAAGGGTATATTTTAAAAGGTAGATTGCATGAAATAGTAATTGTTCAGGTTCCGAGCGACTCTTTATCCTTGCCCAGACACCCCGCAAGAACGTCGAGAAATGTCCATTGGTGTGATGACTCGAATTGAAGACTTGAAGACAGTCTTGGGACAGACCCAAGATCACCGTCATCGTGTGCTGGTGGCCGCGGCGAAGAACGTTCGAATGTGGATGACAAAAGTTCGAAAGATCAAAGCCATCTATCATGTGTTGAACTTCTTCAACTTGGATGTGACTCAAAAATGTTTGATTGCTGAGTGTTGGTGTCCGGTGACGGAGCTAGACCGCATTCAACTAGCATTGAAACGAGGAAGTGTAAGAAATAAGAAATTGAGTTTTGGAAAAAATACATGAAAAATTTAGGAGGAAAGTGGCAGCACGGTTCCTTCGATTTTGAACCGAATGGATACCAGCGAAGCTCCGCCGACGTATAACAAGTCCAACAAGTTTACTCAAGGCTTTCAAAATATTGTCGACTCGTATGGGATTGCAGCATATCGCGAAATTAACCCTGGTATTTTTTTCAAAATTGAAATTCGTCAGAAATTACAAAATTCGTTAAAAAATTGAAAAATTCGTCAAAGATAGCAAAATTGATCAAAATTAAAAAATTCGTCAGAAATCGCCCTTTTTGGGACACCCTGTATATATAGATTGATTAAAAATGCAAAAAGATTAAAAATTCTTTATCCAAATATTTTCTTTTAGCACCATATACCATGATAACATTCCCCTTCCTTTTCGCCATTATGTTCGGTGATCTCGGCCATGGAACAATCATGCTCTTGGCCGGCTTATTTTTGGTTCTTCAAGAAAAACGTTTAGAAGCAGCTAGAATCAAAGATGAGGTATAAGAGAAAAGTTCATTTCAGTCATTTTAATTGAAAATCTGTAGATCTTCCAAATGTTCTTCACTGGAAGATATATGATCTTCTTGATGGGATGTTTTTCCGTGTACACCGGCTTCATTTATAACGATGCATTCAGCAAGTCCTTCAACCTCTTTGGCAGTTCTTGGGGCAATATATTCCCATTCCCACTTGACGAGAAAGCTCGAGAACAAGCGATCACAAATCTTGGAGGGCTAGAAGCCTCGCCGATGCTCATCCCAGAAAAAGCATATGTAAGTACAAGTTTAAAAGGGGCGCACGCCCAGTACGCTTCTCGAAAAATTTTTTTCTCCAAATTGGCTGATTTTTGGTACTTGGGGATTTTCGGGCACGAGAAATCGATTGGCGCAAGTCCCGAGTTCAAAAAAAATTTTCATGACCCACTATCGGGGTACTCATGTTAAAAAATCAATTTTTTCAACTTTTTTATTTTCACTCCAAATTGGCTGATTTTGGGTACTTGGGGGTTTTCGGGCACAAGAAATCGATTGGCGCAAGTCCCGAGGTCGAAAAAAATTTTGGTACCCCAATAGGGGGTCATAAACATTTTTCGGAATTCAGGACTTAAGCCAATCAATTTCTCGTATCTGAAAACCCCCAAGTACCAAAAATTAGCCAATTTGGAGAAAAATTTTTCCGAGAAGTGTACTGGGCGTGAATCCCCCATTAAAAAATTGTTGAAAATAAGGTTTTTAGTCGGGTGAACCCTACCCCATTGGAGTTGACCCGATTTGGGTTCTGGCCGAGGCGAACAAGTTGAACTTCCTCAACTCGATGAAAATGAAAGCAGCTATACTCGTGGGAATTGCGCAGATGACATTTGGTATCATTTTGGGCTATCATAACTTTAAGTAAGCGATAAAAAACGTGCTATTCCTGATGACATTTTTCGTGTAGGTATTTCAACTCGAAATTGGACATTTTGTACACCTTCATCCCGCAGATCATTTTCCTCAGTTGCATTTTCATTTATCTCTGCTTACAAGTTATCATGAAGTGGATCGCTTATGATGCAGCGGTAAATAATTTCATAGTTTTGTTTGAAGAACATTCTAGGGTTCCAAAAAAGTCGATCAAAACTGGTCAATTCGACTTGACCGGCTTAGCCTAAGCTTTAGGCTTAGGCTTAGCTTAAGGTTTAGCCTTAGGCTTAGCTTAAGCCTAAGCTTTAGGCTTAGACTAAGTCGACCATCAACTTAGGCTAAGCCTAAGGCTTGGCCTAAGCCTTAGGCTTAGCCTAAGTTGATCAACTTTTGGTCGACTTAGGCTAAGCCTAAGTCTTAGGCTTAATCTAAGCCTAAGGCTAGCCTTATGCTTAGTCTAAGCCTTAGGCTATGCCTAAGGCTTAGCCTAAGTCGATCGACTCTTGATCGACTTGGGCTAAGGCTTAGGCTTAGTCTAAGCCTTAGCCTCTTCGATCAAAAATTAATCGAATTCAACCATCATTTTCGACTTTATCGACCTTCAAATTGTTCGACTCGACTTTAAAATGGACCGGTTTCGGCTTTCGAAAAAGGATCGATTTGGATTTTGGAACCGTAGAACATTCTATATACTACTTTTAGGGTGGTTATTCTGTGCTGGGATATTTCTATCCGTCATCAAATTGCGCCCCATCACTTTTGATTGGACTTATCAACATGTTTATGATGAAGTCTCGTGATGATGGATTTGTCGACGGCAACAAATATTGTAATACATCTATACCGCCAGGAAAACCAGGAGGTTGTAATATGGTTGGACTTTGCCATTTGAACAATTGGTATCCTGGACAGGTATATTAGCGCTTATGATCTAAAAGGCATTGATATACTATCATGAGAGCACTTCAGATTTTAGTACGGAAAGAAAAGAAACAAGTTCTCCAAAAGTTGAGCTAATCGACCCAGCTCACCGAGAGCTTCAAAACGAGTACCATATCATGGGGGTTTGGGAGTTTGACCCATAGCCGAGTGGTTAGTGTGCAAGGATTGTACTTATAAGGTCGCGGGTTCAAATCCCAGTCCGAATATAAACTTTTTAGATTATGTAAAAAAACTTTAAAAAGTTGAAAATTTTTTAGTCATTTTTTGAAACAATCTTTCTTCTGACCGCAATTGCGTGCGTTCCAGTCATGCTTTTCGCAAAGCCATACATCCTTTGGAAGGAGGAGAAACAGCGCCAACTATCCGGGCACACCCAATTGGTACAGGTTTAATCTCTTTGTTATTTTCAGCATTTGGTTGAGACTATTTTGCTTGTTATTGCTATCGTTTCGGTGCCAGTTATGCTTTTTGCAAAACCATACTTTTTGTATAGACGTTATCGTCACAAGACCGTGCATTATAGGGACTTGAATGATGACGACGTCCCAATAGTTTTAAATGGTGATGGTGGTGGTGTTAGTGGTAGTTACCCGGTGCGTACTAACATTTTACAAAGAACACTAGCAACTTGCTAACAGGGCCCAACATGTTCCTCATAGCCGAGATGATTATAAAATTTTTGGAATTACATCCCATGTGCCTTCCTCGAGGATATATAAGCATTTGCAGAATATACAGAAAGTTGAATTGATTGTCAATTTCTGAATAAATAAAAGTCTGTTTATTGAAACGAAAATTTTGAATTTCGGACATTAGAAAATTCAAAATTTATCGACTCGTTTGGAACGAGCTTGAATTCCTTATGGTCTCGGGAATTCAATGAGCTTCGTTCGTCCCAAACGGGTCAGTCAATTTTGAATTTTCTTTTCGTTTCAATAAACAGACTTTTATTGATTCAGGAAAAATTGGCAATCAATTCAACTTTCTGTATATCCTATGAACTTTAAATGCTCATATCTCGACGAGGAAGGCCCATGGGAGACGAAATTCCAAAAAATTTTATACTCAAGTCGGGTATGGGGAATCGTTTGAGACCGGTTTCATCAACATCGGAGGAAAGCAAGTTGATAGTGTTCCTTGTTAGATAAAAAAATGTATAAAATTGTTTTAATCTTTAAATTATTTAAATTTGGTGTCCCTATGTATCGTTTAGTTTTTTAATTCGCATGCAATTTTTATATTGTACCTTTATTGTTATTATTTTTTAACTAGTTATTTCGAAAAAATTCGATATTTTGGCTAAAAATTTTAAACATGATCACGAAAAAAACTTTTTTTAAGTATCCTATCTTGTAGAGCATAAAATTCTGGGCAACTTTGGTCAATAAAGTTATGTGTTTTGCGCTAAACGGAAGGAGTTTTATGTAGTTTAAGTTTAAAAAATCAAATATTCGTGTCAATACACAAACTTTTTTGAATTTTGCAAATTTTTTTGAAAATTTGATTTTTATATCGATCTTTTCAACTTTCATAAAATGAACATTGTAGCAATTTTTTTATAACTATATGAGACGAACAAAATGACACCAAAATTATCAAAATTATAAATGGTTTTGGGTTATTGAAACGAAAACACTGATTCATGTTTTCGTTTCAATAACCTAAAACAATTTTCAAACGGATAATTTTCGTCTTGGCGAATTAACAAAATTGCTACAATGTTCATTAAAGCTACTGTTACAATGGGCGGAAATCGGAGCCGAAAATCGGAAAATTGGACAAAAAGTGGTTACAATGCAACCGAAAATCGGAAGCCGAAAAACGGAACCGGAAATCGGAAAACGGAAATGTGGTTACAATGAGCGATTTTTCGATTTTCCGATTTTCGGACCCGTTTTTCGGAAAATCGGGTTTTTCGGAAAATGTGGTTACAATGAGCGATTTTTGGCTC
>OZJO01011353.1:0-44422 GCA_900406225.1 Acrobeloides nanus | reverse complement strand
TAACCCTTAGAACGATGATTTTAGAAGAAAAATCCAAAATTTTCATATTTTCGCTTCAATACAAAACACTCATTTCCCTGAATCAGGGTCAAGGGAGCATTTTCACGCTTCAGGAATGCGCGCAATCGATTTTTCGCCTAGAAATTACCCTAAAAAGTCGATTTTTAGAAGAAAATCGGAAAAAATTTTTTGAAATAAAATCACGTGAGTGGTCCCCCTATGTAGACGAGCTCCAATTTTTTGAATATTTTTTTCGAATTTTTTCATTTTTTTTCAAATAAATCGATTTTTTTCAAAAAAGAACATTTATTGAAAAAGCAAAAATATTTCGGTGGGGGCGGGGATTGAACCTGCTTCTTTCCGACTGCAAAACTAAAGCTTTACCAACTGCGCCATGACCTTTTTCGTTTAGTGTCTCGACCATCTGTTCGAGACGTTTATCGCGCAGCCTAAGAGTGTATGCTGAATACGATTTTTGACGATTGTACGGTACCCATATGAGGGTAAACCACCAAAAAAGGCCTGTTCTTTGTAAGCCATTTTTAACCATATTCCCGAGGTCTAGGCCAAAAAATAACGGCGTGGCCTTATTTGCGGACGAACATTTGCGGATGAGACATTTGCGGATGCGACATTTGCGGACGAACATTTGCGGATGAGACATTTGCGGATGCGACATTTGCGGACGAACATTTGCGGATGNAATTGGATAGCCAAATATCAAAATTTTAAAATATGGGTGCATTTTTGAAGCCTAATTTTTTGAAAAAGTCTGTATATTGACACGAAAATATGACCTATTCTAAAAAGACCGACACATACACAAATTATCAAAAACACATCGACATTTCCAAACTTGGTGTAAGACATGCCATAATAATTTGGTAAGAGGTATTTCACTAAATTTATTAACTTTGATAAGTTCAAAAAAATTTTGTTAGACCACTTTTTTCTTCTTCAATTTTTGATAAGTTAAAAAATCTTGTTAGACCACTGAAAATTTTTAATTCTTTTTCAATTTCACATAAAAACTCTCGAATTAAATTAATGACCCTCGAGTTTAAAATATCACCTTTGGCCTAAGCCCGTCTTATTTTATGCAGGCCAATTTGCTCACCAGCATTATAAGTATCGTTTTCATGTCCGGAGTGATAAACGATCCAATCCTCCCGCTCTTCAGTTTCAATGACATACACTCCTCGATTTACGTAATCAACGATCGAAGGAGGAAGATGAAAGTCTCTAATACGATTTTTATTGCTGCTATGAGGCCCACTAGAGTCGAGTGACTGATCGGAAAGAAAAAGTCGATGTGATCTCCTTTCTAGTGTGTGTGTGACTGGGACAGAACACCTTGTCCAATCCAAGTGCCACACTAAAAGTTTGATGAGCAACAGCTTCTTCTTCGTTTTCTTCTCCCCTTCCAGCCTTTTTGACGTCCGATCAAGATGTGATATGAGCACTTTAGTGCGTTCCGACAAGAAGAGGCCATCAATTCGAAAAAGATTGAGACGATTTTTTTCTTGTTGCTAGCGGGCCAACTTGCACATGTTTACAAAGATGTTGGATGTTAATGTTTTATTTTTGGGTGGCTCTTTATTAAAACTAGGTTGATTTATTATTTTTGGGCGAAAATTTTTGGTAGATGAGTCAATGCAAAGGTTTGACTCATCTACCATCAACATGGAACGTAGTTATGGGAATAGGGGATATGTGAATGGGGGTGCAGATCTGGGGCCAATTTCGATCGTCGAAAAATTTTCTAACATCAGATTCGTGTTCCCGCATAGAATTACCCCTAAAAGTCACTTTTCGAAAGAAAAATTTTTTTGACCAATATTGACCCAGATCTGCACCCCTTTAAATAAGGGCATGTCTTTTAAATAAGTGCGTGAGCAAAAGCTCACACACAAATGATCAAAATCCGTAATATCAATTACAAGGTAGAGAAATCCTGTGAGAGATAACTTGTGTTAAAAAAAATACGAGAAGTCATTTTAATAAATAAATTGAGTTTAATAAGTTCGAAAAGATGTTAAACAATAAAGAACTTTTATAAACTCAAAATTTTCAGCGTTTCAAAAGCAGAGCAGCCTTTCAGGAAGACGTAAAAAATAGAGCGCGCAAAAATTTTTTTTTACGAACTAGAAAAATTTTGGCACATAGAATCACGAGTCCGGTTCTTTAAAATGTATGATTGTTAACAGCTTATCTGTTAAACAGCTATTCAAAAAATTTTTATTGATTACAATGTGACCCTATTTTTCAGCCAAAAATCAATTTTTACGAAAAAATTAAACTTCCATTAATTTAATTATTTCACGTGTCAATCAATTGCTAAGCCTAGCCATACCTTGTTACAAGTCAATATTTGCAAAATAAGTTTTCTGGTCTTTCTTTTTGCTATCCGGACTGCCAATGACATCTCCGGCATTTTTCATCTTCATCGCGAAGCCTTTAGTTTGTGTGCTAATCCCCGGATGTTATATAGTTGACATTATTGTTGATTAATTTTTGAATAATGGATGTCTTTTAGATGAGATACCCCTCTAAATGGATATAATATTTTTATAAACATCTTTGAAGCTCATCAAAAAGGTGGGATGCTGAGGTGTCGACCGATTTTTTCAAAAAGAATGGTCGACTCCGAAATCCCATTGAGAAAATGTTGAAAAAATTATGAAAATTTGGATTTTTTGGCTCGAGTTTTGTACTGCGATTTTGGTGTTAGTCAAGGTAGGGATTTAGAAAAGTCAACCTAGAGATTTTGATAAACAAATTGTCTCTATACCCAAAGTAATCGTATCCCTTCTCATCCACAAGGGTTCTAGCAAAATTGAAAACGCAAAAAAGTTACAACAGCGCAAAATTGGAAATGCAAAAATTGTCTGACTTTCTGTCGAACTTATCAAAAAGAAAAAATTTAGTGAAAAAACCCTTTTGCTGAATCCGAATCAGCAAAAGGGGTTTTTCACTAAGTTTTTTCTTTTTGATAAGTTCGACAGAAAGTCAGACAACGAAGAAATTGTATCATCAAATTTTTTCAAAAAATAACAAATGACTTTCAGCCGATACTAACCTATCATATTACTCTGCCAGATGGATCTCCTTTATTTGGTGAATATGTATCAGCCCCAAATGGCAAATATGTAACTCAATTTTTGGGTATACCTTTTGCGGAGCCTCCGATAGGACCGCTAAGGTTTCGTAAACCGGTGCCGAAAAAGCCGTGGCGTGAGGCACTAAATGCTACTACACCTCCAAAAGCTTGTGTACAGGTAAGTATCGGTTTTTGGTTGATCGGTTTCCACTTTATCCGTTTTTATCATTCGATTTCGGCTGTTTGGGTTTCAAACTTTTGGTTTAGGATTTGCCCTTTTAGTTTCGACTTTTTTCGTTTTTCAAAAACTTTACTCTCAAACCTCATCCTTATCTTATCTATTAATCTAAAATCTTTAACAAGTTCCAAAAAATTTCAGACACTATGAAAATTTTTTGTTACAAAATCACACTGTCCTTAGCTGGTTTCAATCCTTGTCCACTGAGCCAGAAGGGCATTTTTGGGGAATTTTCTTGTGCCCTACATAACCTATCCAATTTTTCAGAGTCTAGACACCTATTTCGGCGACTTTGACGGTGCCACCATGTGGAACAGCAACGTTCCCATGTCCGAAGACTGTCTCTACCTCAACATCTACGTCCCCGACCAAGTAGATCGGAAGAAAAAACTAGCCGTAATGGTTTGGATCTATGGCGGTGGGTTTTGGTCTGGGTGTGCCACATTAGATGTTTATGATGGCAGAATTTTTTCTAGGTATCAAAATTGAAAAATTAAAAAAGTCATAAAGTTTAGCGAAGAAGATGTCATCATAGTGTCTATGAATTATCGAGTTAGCGTGTTTGGATTCTTGTATTTGGCTAGAGAGGAAGCTCCCGGCAATATGGGTTTATGGGATCAGTTAATGGCGCTGAAATGGGTTCATGCAAATATTGAAGTTTTCGGAGGTGATCCAGATAGGATTACTCTTTTTGGAGAATCTGCTGGTGCTGCATCAGTGTCGATGCATATGTTAAGTCAGCGATCAGGTAATGCTTTTTTTGAAAATATTGATCTCTCAGCATCTCATCCCCAACCACACAAAAATTTTTGCTATATTATGGTTTGGGATATATATTAGAAAATTTTCTTACTAGACCCAAAATTTTAGCACCCTATTTTGCTCGTGCTATACTCCAAAGTGGGTCAGCTACAGCTCCCTGGGCTATAGAAAACCGCCAAGTGGCACTAACAAGAGCAGTTGTCTTATACGAGCACATGAAATGTGGGAATATGTCAAGGAACCCAGAAAATTGGGATATGGACAAGGTTATAAGATGTTTAATGGATGCCTCAGCGGAAAAAATTCGGTAAGGAGCTGTTCCGGAGCTTTACATATTTTCCAAAAATTTGCGAGGGAGTAAAGGGGCAACTTCGAAAATTTTTCGACCTTCCGCCCACCAAGATCGCAAAATTTTGGGCAAAATAGCCATTTTTGGTAAAAAATTCTATTATTGAAAAAATGATCATTTTTGAAGTTAACAACCAAAAAAAAGCCGCAAAGATTTTTGTAAGGGGCAACTTAAAAAATTTTGCGATGGGGACCATTTCTGAATCCCTGCCCAGGTTACTGATCCCTAATCTCAGCTGCTGCTGAAACCTATCAGAACACAGGTGGCTACGCGCAGCTACTGCTTGTTGATCGCAACTGATGTTTTCTGCGCCCAGATGCGTAATAAACGCCCAGAAGCTGTAATCAACGCACAGTAGGTGAAAAAAGCGCTGATTACAGCTGCTGCGCGTATTTATAGCATCTGCGTGCTGATAGATTCAGCAGCAGCTGCATATAGCGCGCAACTCTGCCTCAGTCCCATGATAAACTTATTACCCTTCCTCCCGGTAAGATTCTATTAGGTTGTTCCAAAAGTTCTGAGACTTTTTACATGAATTTGGGACCTAAAAATTTTTTTAAATGACCCATATAGGTAAATTTTTATGCGGGGAATCGAATGGGCACATCCCGAAGCGTGAAATAGCTTCACTAACCCGGATTCTTGGCTTTGAATGGGAAGGGTTCGAAAAATTTCCGCTCACAAATCATAAAAAGTCTCAAACTTTTAGAATAACCCAATATATGTAAAGGTATAAAAAAAATCGATAAATAAGATTTTTTCCATTTTAATATTTTGTGTGTGTACATGCACACACAAACAAAAATGATCAAAACCGATTTCACATTTTTAATTCCATTCTTGAGAATAAGTCAGAAAGCGGAAGATACCTCTAAACAAACATCAACAGATCATTTTGTAAAATATTTTATCTTTGATAAGTTCTAAAATAGTATTAGACAAAAAATTAATTTTTGAAACTTTTTTTGACATATCAAGACAATTGAAAAATAAAAAATTCAGAAAAATAAAAAGTTATTATCCTTTACCAAAAGATTGTTCCCTCATTTGTAATTTTCTATATAACATAAAATAACGCTGGAATTTGAGCTTCAGCGATTCCGAATGGGCGCCCGTAATGGAGTTTGCCGACTTTCCATGGGTTCCTGTTGTGGATGGTGATTTTCTGGTTGAAAGTGCGACGACTTCCCTGAAACAGGGTCATTTTAAGACGACACAACTTTTGGCTGGCTCAAATTTAGATGAGGCTATTTATTTTATTGTCTATCAATTAGCAGTAGGTGTTTATATCTATGTGCAGTACTAGTAGTGTTTAGAAACCCCCACATAAAAATGTACAATTTTTTTTAAAGTTGTGTGTGTGACACATGCACACACAATTGATCAAAACTGACACTTTAATTTTTAATGAACAAAAAAGAAGATCGGTTAAGTATAAAAAATTATAAAAGCTCATTCTGCTTAATATTTTTGTTTTTAATAAGTTCCAAAAAGATGTTAAACAACAAAGAAATTTTTGAAACTCATTTTTAAATGTTAGGACGTGTTCCCACCGGCCGAATTTTTCGAGAAGAAAAATTTTATCACAAGCCGAGAAGTTTGGCTACGAAGTATATCAAATCTTCTACCTCGCCATATGCTCAAATCCTCCCTCACTCTACAAGCCATAATCCATGAATATGAACCTGCAGAACTGCCGATTAAGCCACAAGATTGGGTTGATAGCTTAGGTATCAAATCAAAATTTGGAAAAAAATGTTTCGACTCTGTACACTAGTATCGATTCTAGAATTTCGTTTTGGGGGCCCAGATAGGTAAAAACCTCATTTTTCTTAAGAAATTTTCGGTCTAATGAAGCTATGTCCCCCCTGACTCCCCACTGGACAATCCGCTGCTGTATATACTCCATTTTTTACACAAATACCCAACTTTTAGATAAAATGCTAGGAGATCTCCAATTCACGTGTAATGTGAATGAAATGGCTCTTGCCCATACCCTACATGGTGGCCAAACGTTTTATTATTATTTTACGCATAGGTCTACTCAGCAAACTTGGCCAAGTTGGATGGGTGTTTTGCACGGCTATGAAATCAATTTTATTTTTGGAGAACCGTATAATACTGCCAGATTTAAATATTCCAAAGAGGAACAAGAGCTTTCCAGTCGGTTTATGAGATATTGGGCGAATTTTGCGAGAACGGGGTAAGAAAATGGGAAAATGATAAAACAGGGATATACCCAGGTACTGCCCTCCATAAAGGTAGATCAGGCGGTCTGCCCTCCCCCCAACCTGGAAAATGAAAAATTTCTCCCCTTGGTGCAAAAGTTCAAATGAGTAGTGGGATACAGTCAACTCTCGATATAAGCACTCCCCCTTCCATTTCGATATAAGCGCCCTCCCCCCGAAAAAAATTCCGAAAGTTATCCGGGTCAATATGAGTTCATGATTGAGTTAGACATAATAGAAATTTTGCAATTTTAAATTGAAAGTGTAAAATTTCTATTATGTCTAGCTCAATCATGAACTCATATTTCTATCACTACTCTTTTACGAAAACCTCGATAGTGAGTCTATTTTTGGAATTTCGAATTTTTGACCTCTTTAGAAGCACCCCTCTTCCTATAAAACGCCATTTTTAGTGATCCCAATAAAAACCCAGATGGCACCTATACCCCAGATACTTGGCCTCCATATAATTCTGCATCAATGGAGTACATGAATTTAACAATTGAATTAGACTATACAAAAGGAGCTAAACGGATAGGCACGGGTCCGAGAAGAAAACAATGTGCTTTTTGGAAAGCTCTTGTACCCAACTTGTTGTCGGTTTCAGGTAGGGGTAACAATTTATGGTATTAGTAAGGGCCTCCACTAATTCATCTCGACGTCGAGATGCGGCGAGACGCGTCGAGACGGAATATCTTTTTATGGCTGAGGAATTTTGACATGGTGTTGTTTGCAAGAATGTTGAGCTAGATGAGAGCTACATTTTATGAAATGACACCATGTCAAAATTCTTCAACCATAAAAAGATATTCCGTCTCGACGCGTCTCGCTGCATCTCGACGTCGAGATGAATTAGTGGAGGCCCTAAGACTTAGGTGGCCCAGTCAATAATTTTCAATTTTTTCACAAAATTTCAACATTTTTAAAACAAAAATTGTCATTTTCATGGGATTTTCAGCTTAAAAATGTAATTTTTAAGAAAAAAAACTTAAAAAATTGACAACATTTGTGGAAAATTGTAAAATTTTGATGGACCACAAAAGTCATAATAAATTGAATTGTGTGTGAAATACAAACACACAAACAAACATAAAATGATCAAAACAGTAATGAGAACAAGAACATTTTTATCTTAAGACTGTAAAGATATCCTTATAAAACCACTAAGTGATGATTTCACAAAGTTTTTTGCTTTTGATAAGTTCGAAATTGATTTTAAACAATAAAGAAATTTTTTTTAATTTTTAGCCGACGTTGGTGAATCTTTTGTCCGTTGGAAACAACAAATGGATAGATGGGAAAATGACTATATAGTCGATTGGCAATTTCACTTTGAACAATATAAAAAATATGAAGCTTATAGACATTCAGATTTTGACAGTAATGGTCAATGTAGCGGGGGTTGAAATACTTTTCAAATTTTTTTTTGCCGTCTTATAGGCAATGTTTTGGGCTTAAAACTGAATAAATTTTTGTGCAAAAGAGGTTTGTAAGAAAAATAAGAAAATGATATAAACAAATTTTTGCGAAATCCCCACTCCAAACAGTGTCTACTAACTTTGGCATACACAATAACGGTCGAACAAGAACGGGGCACACAAATGGAACGATAAGAACGGGACGATGAAGGGAATTACAAGCACAATTGTCGTCCCGTTATTGTAATCCCGTTCATGTATTGTTTGAACAATCGTTCCATCCTATTCTGCGCCATTTATACTTCCGTCGCATTGCGACGCGACAGTGCATTTTTGTGTCGTGCGACGCGTCGTACGACACAAAATGCACTGTCGCGTCACAACGCGACGGAAGTATAAATCCCGCCTTCTTGTCTATGCCCTAACTATTGTATGTAATGATGTATTTTTATGCAAATTTTGTCCTATTACTCATTTGACATTCAAATAAATTCTTTTGAAAATTTTAAACCTGTTTACCCTGTTATAACTCTTTTTTTCGTTCGTCGCCGAACACAACAAAATGACGATAATGTTTAAAGAAAGAAAATAAAAGTCACACAACGCAAGGTCGATCGATTTTCCCACTACAACCTATTCAACTTCGCCAAATTTTTTGATCGAGACATAACCGATCATTTGGTATTTTGTCTTTATTTTTGGATCGGCAAAAATATTATCGTTTATGTGCTAAAAAAATTGGAATTTTGAAAAAAATTTTTATTATGAAGTCATCAAATTCTAGTCAAAATGTTATTGTAAAATATTTGTATAGCTTGTATAGTTATAAAGCAATGGTTGTTTTATTATTAGTTTTATTGGTAGGTTATGGACAATTTCAAGCCTAGGCTAGTCGTTATAATCTACATTGAGGGGTCGTAAAAATTAGTGATAGAAATCCGGGTCAATATGAGTTCATGATTGAGTTAGACATAATAGAAAATTTGCATCTTCAATATAAAATTTTATATTGAAGATGCAAATTTTCTATTATGTCTAACTCAATCATGAACTCATATTGACCCGGATTCCTATCACTAGTAAAAATCCTCTTTGATAAGTTTGAAATATATAGTAGTAGTAATCTAATTTTTTGTCGTATTTTTATTAGATATTTCCTCTTTCTCTTTTGTTTTGATAGCGCAAAAATTTTAAAATATACCAAAAATAAAAAGTTTTACAAAAATTGAAAGTGAAAAAAATTTTAAATCAAAATTTCTTTATTGTCCAACCTAATTTTCGAACTTATTAAAAACAAAAAACTTTACTAAAAGTCCTTCTGTTTAGGAGTATATGATTTACCTAATGAGTAAGTAAGTTCCGGAAAATGCTGCTTTCATTATGACACATATTTGCTGTGACATTCACATAAATAGTGAGCTCGCTAGTGAGTGTTGCAGAAGTGAAATGACCTACTGGTCATTTCCAGCTGTGTGCGGTGATTGCAATCCCATTAGTACGGAATTTACGAAACTCCCCGTTGCTCGGTTCGGATTTTCCTTATCTTGCTTTGAGGTTCATGTTCTTCGTTTTCAGGAGACACCTCCGGGATAATTTTTAGAGAGACCATCTTTTAATGGTCTCAAAAATTTTCCTACTTTTCCGTGATTGTGGAGGGAGTATTGAGGCTGGGAGAGATAAGTAGGGGGATGGAGGAGCAATGAGAAAATGCATACTACACTCGCTTATCTCCTAAAATTTGGACCAGAGATCTTACTACCAACTTTTTACCATGAGTCAGGGATGTCATGTCTATTTTTCGTATTTTTGCACTAAATTTGGTACTTATGCACTATCCCCCTCCTAGGGGGGGGGGGGATTTTGCATAAATTTATGCAGAACTCTCCAGACTGAAAAAAGGCTTAGGCATAGACCTTAGGCTTAAGCCTTAGGTCCTAGACTTAGGTCTTAGCCCTTTGCTTACGCTTGCCACCCAAAGGGAAACCTTATCTTCTAATTTTTAGATATTCCTATACATTTTAAATATCAGAACAGAAGAGTCCATATCTTCAATAGAATTTTCCATAGAACCTACACATGCTCACAAACAATGGCAGAATATAGGGGTATGGAATGAAAAACCGAGAGAGCTAGGTGGTCTACAAGATATAATGTGTGACAAAAATAACAAAACTTGTTTTTTGATTGTTGATGAAGAACTACGGCCGCCACCGGGTATGCAAAATGCAAAGTAAATTTTTTGGAGGTTATAAAACATTGCCCAGAAAGGCATCAAAAATTTACGAAAAGATACAAGTAAACATATTAACACGGGAATTTTTCCTACAAATTTTCGGTATATTCTGTTATTTGAAGCTATTCTGAGGGTTTGGAGTCAAGGTAGTAACGTTACTNCAATTGACCGGTCATTGACCTATTTGACCGGTCAAATAGGTCAATTGACCGGTCAAATGACCAACGGTCAAAAACCAACCCTAATTTTGACATAGGTTTTGACCTAACAGTTTGGGGTGTTCCCTTTGAGCAATATTCAAAAAAATGTTTTGAAAAAAGTTTAACATGAAAAAAATTCATATTAAATTATAAGCAAAATTAAAAATAAGATTTTTATCGTGAAGTTGTCTCAGTGGTAGCGCACCAAGATTCGGTATAAGGTTCTCAGGTTCGAATCCCACCTGAGTCGATTTGATTTTGGCTAAAAAAGAATGGTTAGACAACTTTTTTTCAAAAAAATTTTTTTTGAATGTTGCTCAGAATAGCCTAAAATAACAGAATATATCGGAAATTTGAAGGAGTATTCCGGTGTTAACGATCCCTTGTAAACCTAAGAGATATATTTTTATGTTAATTTATTATTTTTGAAATTTTACGCTAAATAAGTTTAAAATTTTTCTAAAAGTAAAAATTACCATTTTAAAGTCAATTTTTGGGCATACTCTTAATTGAAATTAATTTGGTTTTTTAGACCCATTTACATGCGAAAACTTCTATCAAATACAATGAATGATGGAGCTTTATCAGCCACCGAACTTATCGCTACCCCGGGTAAGAAAATATGCAAATTTTTAATTTTCCAAAAATTCAAAAAATCCATTTTTTTAAATTTATATTTTTGAGAATTTTTAAAATTTTTAGGAGAAACATTCACTAAAGAAAATTCAAAATCTTGGCAAGTCAAAAAAGATGGCCCTGTTATGCCGGTATCTAAAGTTTTAATCATGGGTAATTTTTTCAACAAAAAAAAGATTTTTACATTTTTTTAAAGCTCAATTTATCACGGGTACAATCCAATCGGAATTTCAACCATTAAATATTTTAATGATTGGTCTTGGTGGATCAACCGTGAACAATTTTTTCTCTCAATTTGCTACCAAGGTAAATTTTTTTAAATTTAAATTTTGGCACGAAAACCCTGAAAATCAGGGGTTTTCAATAAAAGTATTCGAGATTGCAACCCGCATGACCTTTTATTTTTTCAAAAAATTCCTGAAATTTGATGTGAAGTTCCCAAAAATGAGTTTAAAAAAATTTTTAAGCCAAATATAACCGTGATCGAGCTAGACGGTATAATGGAAGACATCTCTAAAAAATGGTTTGGCCTTGAAGAAACTATCAGCCACCGAATTTATATCGCCGATGGAGCAAAATACCTAATCAATCGACCTGACAATTGTAAGCAATCAAAAAACAATTATCCCCTATAAAATTTTTTAGCCCAAAAATTCGATGCAATAATAATCGATGCTTGTTACAACGACCCAACTAGTGAGCTCATATGTCCTGTGGAAGTTTTTCGTTCCGTGGACATAGCTAGTCATGTGAAGAGGAATTTGGCTCCTATGGGTATGGATTTTTGCCAAATTTTTAAATTATGAAAAAATTGAAATTTTGAAAAGATACAAAAGCTTATTTTTTTAAAAACCAGTCCAGTAATTTACAATCATATGAAAAATGACATATTCGGAAAGATCATGAAAAATGGAGCATTTTTTGTTTTTACAGTATGTTCTGAATCGTTGTAGTTTTCGAGATAATTCCGTCTGAAATTTTGAATTTGTTACAAGCTCTTCGTTGTAATACACAAACTTTTTTGAAAATCGATTTTTACACCAATTTTTTAAATTTTCATAAAATGAACATTGTAGCATTTTTTATAGCTAAATGAGACGAACAAAATGACACGAAAATTATCCAATTTGAACATTGTTTTGGGTTATTGAAACGAAAACATGAATCAGAATTTTCGTTTCAATAACCCAAAACAATGTTCAAATTGAATAATTTTGGTATCATTTTGTTCGTCTCATTTAGCTATAAAAATTGCTNACACCAAAATTATCCAATTTGAACATTGTTTTGGGTTATTGAAACGAAAACATTGATCAGAATTTTCGTTTCAATAACCCAAAACAATGTTCAAATTGAATAATTTTGGTATCATTTTGTTCGTCTCATTTAGCTATAAAAAATGCTACAATGTTCATTTTATGAAAATTTAAATAATTGATGCAAAAATCGATTTTTCCGCAAAAAATTCAAAAAAGTTTGTGTATTACAACGAAGAGCTTGTAACAAATTCAAAATTTCAAACGGAATTATCTCGAAAACTACAACGATTCAGAACATGCCATAAAAACAAAAAATGCTCTATTTTTCATGATCTTTTCGAATATTCATTTTTTCATATGATTGTAATTTACTGGACTGGTCCTTTAAGCCAAATTGGTAAAAATTTTTGAACAAAAAAAATTTAGGTACCCTTTCAATGAATTCCATATCTTTTTCGAACCAAACTGATGGTTTTCAAAAAGTAAGAAGTTAAAAAAATTTTAATATAAAAATTTTTTTAGCTAATTTATAATTACAGAAAGCATTTTGGAACTTGTTTTTATTTGTCGTCGTTTGGGAATAATGTAAGTTGGAAACTAGGGAAAAAGAATACATAAAAAAAGTTCAAAATTTGTAAAACCTCATCCAAATAGCATTTTTTTCTTTGAAATTTTAAACAATTTTTACTTTTTAATAAGTTTGAAAAAATGCTAGACAATAAGAAAATTTTGTACGATAAAGTTGAAACATTTCTTTATTGTCTAACATCTTTTTCGAACTTATCAAAGTCAATAAACTTAGTGAAATGACCTCTTACCAAATTTTTACATGGATTCTTTACTGTTTATCTTTTATCTTACACTATGTTTGAAATGATCATCATCGGTTTTATGACATTTTTGTTTGTGTGTGTATGTTTTTACACACACAGAAATTTGAAAGCTAAGTCTGAGACTAATCGCCGAAAGGGGGATCATTAGGATTTTTGCATCTTTACCGTGTCGCTTTTTACTTACAAAAAGCTTCACGATGACGTTTTGAAAATTTATGGAGCTCGGATTAAACCACGCCGAGATCGTGGAAATTTAAGTAATTTTTGAAATCCCGGTCGGGTCCGAAAACTTTTGCCTAATTTCAAAGATGACGTTTTGGTCATTTTTGTTTGCGTGTGTATGTGTTACACACAGAAATTTAAAACTACCACTGAAAAATAGCTTTTTTGTCTTATTTATTAAGTTGTTAAAAATTTTTTAGACTTTTTACATGAAGTGGGAATAGAAAAATTTTATAAATAAAAGTAACTAGGGGTAATTTTATGCGGATTCGATTGCGCGCATTACCGAAACTTGAAAACGCCTTCCTGATTCAGGGAAGGGGTGGGTGTATTGAAGTAAAAATGAACTAAAATTCGATTTTGCTTGAATCAGGTTCAAGGAAGCGTTTTCACGCTTCGGGAATGCGCAACGTACTCACGTTATTTTTTATAAAATTATTCAAAAATCTCCAGATTTTGACGTTAAAATTTTTCAATGATTGATGAAATATTGAAAAAATCAACTTTTATGAATTTTTCATAAAATTGGTGAAATTTTGAAAAATTCTTTTAGATTATGACATGTACCGATCGCCTACTCCCAGCCCTCAACGAATATGAGCTAAGTAGGAGATTTGTGGGTAACGTACCATCCAATTTTCACAGAGCTCTTATGGAACAAGTTCAAGTTATATATGACTTTTAAATTTTTAATGTCGTGAGAAAATTTTTATTACCGAAATAAAGCTTTCATAAAATTTCAAAATAGTGTTACGCAAAATAATTTGTAAAAGTTGGAAATTTTTTCAAAGCTTGGTAAGTTCACAAAAATTTTAGACACCATATAAATTTTTTAAGCTTTGTTTCGTATTTTTTATCATAGGTGCTATTTTGTATATAAATTTTTCTCTAGACAGGGTTTTTCTATACAAGGAATCGATTGCGCATATTACAGAAACTTGAAAATGCTTTCTTGACCCTGATTCAGGGAAGAGATGAGTGTATTCAAGCGAAAATAGACTACTACGGGAGCAGGGAAGCGTTTATAAGTTGGAAAAAATGCTAGATAATACGAAAATTTTGTACGATAAAGTTGAAAAATTTCTTTATTGTCTAACATCTTTTTCGAACTTATCAAAGACAATAAATTTAGTGAAATGACCTCTTACCAAATTTTTACATGGTATCTTTACTGCTTCGTTTTTATCTTACATTATGTTTGAATGATCATTCGGTTTTATGACATTTTTGTATGTGTGTACACACAGAAATTTGACAACTACCTCTGAAAAATAACTGTTTTTCAGAAGTAGTTTTCTGTTTTACATTTTTTGGGTACCCTGTAAATTTGGCCTTTTAAATTAAATTTTATTAGAATTTAAAAAATAATATTATTACAATTTTTCAAAAATAATATTAACTTATCACCGTCAACTTAAACATCATAAAAATATGGGCAAATTTTTCTCTCAAATTTATTCTTTGTAAAATTATGCGTCGAGCCCATTGTCGAAGAATATTTTTTAGTTCCAAATCTATCATTTTTAAGCTAAAAATTAATTTTTTTTGTTGAAAAAAATGGAAAATTTTCTCACTTGTAATTCAATAAGAATCCAGTTTTTCTTGAATTTTTTAAATACTATGCACAAAAATACCCTAAAAATCGATTTTTTAACAGAATTTTAAAAAATGTCAAAAAACAATAGCCTTCTTTGTTATACACCAAATTATGTAGCGATGTGTTAGGATGGATACGTGGACGAGTACGTGGACATACATACTTATGTGTAAAAATTAATGGATTGGATAAGATCTTCTTCCTTCCTGCATGCGTGAAATTTTGGCTGAAACTGGTTTTCTATGTTTTTAGTAGCAGAAACAACAGCAATTTTGAAATGGTCACACAATAGAGGCCAATCGACTCAGCTCATCGAGCGCATACAACGAGTATCATCATAGAAAAAAACAGGGGACTATAACCCCCGTAAAAATTCTGGCTACGTCTATAAGTAACATATCAATGGGGTTTTGTGGGTTTGACCCATGGCCGATTGGCTAATGTGCTCGGTCTTAACTCATAGGACGTGGGGTCGATCTTACGATAAAACTTTTATTTATTCAACATAGAAATAAATTATAAAACCAAATGATAAAATTACAATTATCGATTATCAATAGGATAATTTTTTTAAAATAGGATATAACGTTTTTCATGGCTTTACGAAAAATGTCAGCTACTTGGTGAAGTGGATAAGGAGGCCACCCTTCCGATCTGACAAGTTAAACAACGTTGGGACCGCAGGTTCGGTCCGACTAGGGCGAAAATTTTGGTCTTCAAAAAACTTTTCTTTGAGCCAAAATTTTTTGCCTCATTGTTTGTAAGAAAAGTTTTTTGTAGATCAAAATTTTTGCCCTAATGGGATCGAACCTGCGGACTCAACGTTGCTTAACTTACCAGATCAGACGGGCGGCTTCCTTATCCACTTCGCCAAGTAGCCGACATTTTTCGTAAAGCTAGCCATGAAAAACGTTATATATATAGAATAGTAACAAATTGTAAAAAATCACAAAGAAAATTAGTTAAGAGTCATTTGAGGGCCGCTTTCACGATAAATTTCCTGAAAGTAAACCTCAAGTAGCAAGGACACCTTGAAAACCGGCTTGACTAACAGTAGACTTGAATCCAGGATAGTTGATGGTGGTGAGTATCCGGTTGAGCTCCAAGTCATCACGGAAACCACCTTGAGCAACAGTAGGCTTGAAGCTATGACCGTCGGAATAGTTGATAGTGGGGTTCATCTGGTTGAGCTTCAAGGCTTGATTTTTCCTATTGGCCTTCTGTTTTTCGTGAATCTGTTTGATCTAAAAGTTAGAGGGGTTTATTTTTTGATCAATTTCAAAATTTTAAAAGTTAAAAAACAAAAAAGATTCTTTTTCAATTGTCTTACTTAGAAAATTTCAGTTTTCGTTTTCTTGCGATTCTTCGACTATAAAAACCCCTACCGGTTTCCGGTGAAAGTTCGATTTTTGGTTCATTTTCGCTTCAATAAACCTACCTATCTCCCTGAATCAGGATAGCATTTTCATAGCTCGACAATGAGCGCTGTCGACGCAATTCCTCGCATAGAACGCCCCCCCCCCTTCCGGAGGAGTCACCACAAAAAATTAATTCAAAATAATCTATGGATAAGCATAAGAATACAGTCAACTCTCGATTTAGTGACACCCCCCAGGAGGTCGAATCGGAGGGAGGGTGTCACTAAATCGAGTTTGACTGTATTTATACTTTCGCAATGCATCCCTGCGTGGTCGTGTTGGAGGGAAAATTCTCGAGAGGATCACTAAATCGAATTAGAGGGATGGGTCACTAAATCGTGAGTTGACCGTATGCAAAACTTTTCAGAGAAAATACAAAATCTTTCGGATACAGATGGGATTCGAACCCGCGACCATCATACTCATAAGCGAGAACATTACCCCGAAGCTATAACTGACAGCTCTGTAGTGCTTTTTTGCAAGTTTCAGCCGCGTGTTTCTCCCTTACTGATATTTTTCAAATGGTAAAAATAAAATTTTACCTGGTATATGGTGAAAATGCGTAAGCCAAAGTCGTATAACGACAAGAGAGTGTGGAAGCAAATAAATAAGAACGCAGCCACACTAATGCCTCGGTGTTCAGGAAACTTTAACACAATTTGATAAGTGAAGAAGGTTGCTGACTCGGTAGTTGCGTTCAAATGGAATATGGGCGAAATTTTAACAACTGTTAACGCCATTCGATTCAGCTCATCGAGACGAGTAAAGCTAGTACCATATTGCATCTACGGAATTCCATAGCCGAGTGGTAGTATAACAGGATTGCACAATATAGGTCGATGTTCGATCCCGGCCCTAAATTAAAGTTTTCTGATTGGCATGAAATTTTTTGCATATGCATATTTTTGGTTGTAGATCTTTTTTTGTTATTATTTTTCATATAAAGTGGTATAATATGTATGGTGCGGTTCAAGGCTGTCGACGGGAATTGAACCAGAACCATACAAATTATACCATCTATATATGAAAAAATAATAACAGGAAAATGATCTACTATCAAAAATAGGCATAAGCAAAAATTTTGATGAAAATCAAAAAAATTTAATTTCGAGTCGGGATCGAACCCTCGACCTCTATTGTGCAATCCTGTCACACTACCACTCGGCAATGAAATTCTGTAGCAGCTACAATATGGTACTAGTTTTACTCGTCTCGATAAGCTGACTCGAATGGCGTTAACCATTTTTAAAATTTCGTCATATTCCATTTTGGTCCACCGTGGACCCGAAATGCCTTAAGTGTGATGAACACAACTACCTGGGGCGAGGAAACCAAATTTGATCATGGACAGTCCAATTTGCTATAAAAAATTAAGTTTATTTAAAATTTATCTCCATAGTCTGTTTTCAAAGGCGGCACTAGGTACAAATTTTAAAAAAGCTTCCCTGATACAGGGAAGGCCTGTGTATTGAAGTGAAAAGTCGCAAAAATTCAATTTTTGTGACTTTTCGCTTCAATACACAGGCTTTCCCTGAATCAAGGAAGCGTTTTTTCGATTCGAAAATGTCAAATTCGGATTCCCCGTATGTTTTTACTCCTAGAGGAGTCATTTCCAGAATAAATTTTTGAAAATTTTTTCACGTGGGTGCCCCCCAATTGTGTTAGTAGCTATTAAAAATTTACCAAATACCAAAGGGTTTCAAAGCAACATAAATTCGCGAAGAGGAAGAGAAATTCAAGGAATAGCATTGAATAGTTAATGCCAACAACGAAATTCAGCTCGCCCGTACTCAGGCAATATCGGCCACTGAAGCTAAAAATTGTTCAAATATCGCTGGGGGGGGGGGGGGGGTATTGCCTATATAGCTATACAAGTGTGTCAATAGCTCCCCCTCCCCACAAAAAGTTGTGCATGATCTTTGCCGCTCGCGATTTTTGGCTATACCCTCAATTTTTTTCGCATTGCATCTACTTCATTTAATTCGGTTGTGAGGAGAGAGGGGAGGGTGCAAAAAAATTTTCTGTCTAACAATTTACACTTACATGTTTAGGCACAACAAATTAGCGATTAGAAACACTAACGCAATATTCAAGAGGTTAATAATACCAAAAGGGGTTTTAAAATAAGGAAAGTTTAACATTGGTGCCATTGTTTAGCTTAACAAATCAAATCTAAAATTCAAAGCGGGATTCGAACCTGAGCCTATAAACTGCAAATCTGTCACTTTATCCACTCGGCCATGGGCTCGGGAAATGTGGATATGCAAAATTCTTCATGACTTTTGGTCGCGGGATTGAACTCGCGACCTATAAGTGAAGACCGAGCACGTTAGCCAATCGGTCATGGGTCAAACCCACCCAAAATCCCCATTATATGGTACTTGTTTTGAAGCGCTCGGTGAGATGAGTCGATTAGCGAATTTTTTTAAATTTTGACCCTCGCCTGTACCTTTTACCTCTTTGATGCACCGCGACCACTTTTAAATGATGCAAAAACAATTTGACTCCGACGGGGATCGAATCAGTGACCTATGATGAATGAGTGAAGGCCGAGCACGATTCAATAACATGAATGGTCAGCGAACTAGCCACTAGGCTAAGCGCGCATGCTTTTTATGAATCTCGCGGAGATATGTTATTTAAAAATCACATCTATATAATTTCTCTAAAATGAAAACGCTTTTATATAAAAGCAACGCTAGACAGTTTCGACTGTTTTTCCAATATGTGTTCAAAAAATTTCAAAATAAGTTGTTTTCAAAATCATAATATGGTAATACTTCAATCAAACGGTTCAACATCGATGCTTTTCCGGTTTTGGCTTACTCATCGATTGAAAAAGCTGGTTCGATGTGCCAGCTTTTCATTCGCTGGTCATTGAAATTTGGCTTTCACTTGTCAGCCAAAGTGTTTTATCTTTAAACTTTTTTATGATATCAAGAAATTTGTGTGTCAGTCAAAGTCTAACAAATCCACCAGCTGCGCAAAAAAGTTTACGAAATATCGTTAGAAACTTTCAAATAAAAAACTTTCTTTTTCATCTCCAACTTGAAATGAAGAACAAATTTCGAAATAAGGGAAAAACATCAGTGCTTATTTGTAACATTTTTTACAGATTTTTGCAAAAAAAAAGTTGCAGAGGGTTAAATTTTGTTTCAAATTGAAAAAATCGATTTTTTAGAAAATTTTAAAAAAAATTTGGGATACTCATGGTTTAGGCTTAGGCCACGGCGGTTTTTTTGCTAAAATTGAAGGGGATTCGAAATTTTAAAAATGAGTCATGCCATTCGACTCAGCTTTGTTCTACTCGCTGAGACGAGTAGAACGAATACCATAACATGGGGTTCTCCATCTCGAGACCATGGCCATTTGACTAAAGTGACAGATTTGTAGTGATGGTTTAGGCTAGGCTAGATTTAAGCTTAGTCTTAACAGGATTGTGCTCCTGTAGGATTAGTTTACCAATAGGGGGGATACACCGAACCCTCAGGATGGATGGATGAATGGCCTTTCAGGGGGGACAATAGTGGGTACATGATAAAATTTTCAAAAATTTATATGCTGAATGAATTGGAAGGGAGGAGGGTACACGAACCCTCATGATGGATGGATGACTATAAAGGCGGAAGGTCCGAGGATGAGTGGTGAGGGGGTACTGTACCCCCCCCCCTTGATAACCTATGCCTGTAGGAGAGGTGATAAAATTTTTATATAAAACTTTTATGTAAAAATACAATATTCTCACAATAAGTTTAACAGTTGGCATCAAAAAATTTTGGTCAAAGTTTCAGATTCTAAAAAGCCGACATCATTAACTGAGAAAAGAAATATAAGAATACATCGTGGCAGTAATAGCTAGAAAATAAAGCACCATGTTTCATATGGCAGTATTATTTTTAAAAATTAAAAAATAGCACCAAAAAAATTTGAAAGAACGAAACAAAAATTGAGAATCTAACAATGTAAAGCTATAAAATAGAGGAGAAAAAAGGGGGTAAAAAAAATTTTCATACAAAAATCGATTTTGGTTGAAAAATTAACTTTTTGAAAAAAATTTTTGACGAAAAAACCGAGGTTCAAACAAATTTTTCCGCTAGGCTCAAAAATTTTTCACCCCCATTTTTCACTCAAAATGGCAGATTTTAATAAGAGACCATTTGGAATAATATGGTAGCAATTGTAACAGAAAAATATTTAAAAATAAACAAATTAGGCAGTTGTTTTTTCACAAAAAATTTATTTCAAATTTTTTATCCCCTCTGGAAGTCTTGGTATCCGCGATCTTGAGTATTTTTGATACACACTTGACACCTAGACACACGAGATCGAGTGCTGCCTGCTTTCACAGTTTGACTTTGAGGGATCTAAAAATTGAAAATTTTTTTTTAATTTTGAATTTTTTTACCGTGAATTGTTGCGAATCGTCGATAGTGGTCAACCAGAAACTGAACTTATTTGCGAAATAATGGCAAGTTCCTCGGGCACCGTTACATTCGATAAATGGTGTGGTACGGAAATCTTCTAAGCAAGAGCCAGGGGAGCTAAAAAAATTTCCTGTTGGTTAGAAGAAAGTTAAGAAATGTTTTTAGTATCTTTTGAGTTATGATACTTTTATCATAATTTAAAAGATACTCATTTAGGCAATTAAAAATTATGATATTTTTATCATAATTTAAAAGCGCTTAATTAAGGTGATTAGAGATTATGATAGAAATATCATAATTTGTAAAAGAATGTTTTTAGTATCTTTTGAATTATGATATTTTTATCATAATTTAAAAGCGCTTAATTAAAGTGATTAGAGATTATGATAGAAATATCATAATTTGTAAGAGCACGTTTTTAGTACCTTTTGAGTTATGATAATGGGATTTTTTTGGCTTTTTGGTTATAGTAATAGAAATTTTTAAAATTTGATTTTTTGGGATTTTTAAACGATTTTTGGCGTAATTTCGTATTTTTGGGTATGGGGATCACGATGATGATATTATTTTATCATTTTTGGATACCCCAATTTTTGGTGTTCATAACCAATTTTTTGTAATTTTGCATGAATGCCAAAAAATCGATTTTCTGAAATTTTTACACAATTTTGCCAAAAATTTGATTTTTAAAAATTTTTCACTTTACCTCAACGACTGTCCACCACCTTCTGCCCCAGCACCCGTATGCATAGCAAACGAGTAGCCTATCCACAACGAGCTCCATCCATTTGGACAGTTTGGAATCTGTATCGACTGCGAGTGTACCGCGATTACATTCGCCGGTGCCTCACAAACAGTACACCTCGAAATATACGCTTCTATCTCTCCTTCGGCCACTGGCATCATGGGTAGAGCCGCCGAGGTCGACAACCAATACGATTTATCATTCCTCGACGCGTAATTGCACACATCATTGAAGTCACAGAACAAGAAAGGCATGGTGGAGAAACGAGGTAGACATGAGCCAGCGTGTCCTGAATCAGGGAAAGATGATTATCGGCGCGAAAATTTGTGCCTTACCGAGATCTTGGTTGTGAGCTTTTTCGTTTCCTTCGATGTATAGTAAGGAGTATCCATCCCAAAGTCGGTCCATTCCTGTAGGGCATTGTGGAACTTCAGTGGTTTGGCTGTGTTTGACGATAACGAAACCATCGCGATAGGCTGGTCCGGCTGGTCCAGGTGGCCCAGATTGTCCAGGTAGACCTGGTGGTCCGGGTTGACCTTCAAGTCCGGGGAAGCCGGGCAGACCTGCGTCGCCTTTTTGTCCAGCTAACCCAGGTGGTCCGGGATAACCAGGCTCTCCTTTGGCTCCGGGGAAGCCAGGGGCTCCTAAAAATAGATTTTTTTAGAGTTAGGGAAATTTTGAAAATGGATGCAAGATTCGTGTTCTACGCCCTTAAAAGGTTCTAGCGACATATAAAAACCCTATAAAATTCAAAAATTTAAATTTCCCGCCAACAAGTTTGTTTATTGACACGAAAACTTGAAATTTTCAACTTTTTTCTATATAGATTTGATGGGTGTCGTTTAGAGCTTTTTCGACACAAACAACACGAATCCGACATCCTTTTTCAAAAATACACTCTACGTGAAAAAATTTATTTTTTCCTACCTGCAATTCCAGGTGGTCCATCCAATCCTGGTAGACCATTTTCTCCGCGCTGTCCAGGCAATCCTGGTAGCCCAGATTCTCCTTTATTTCCGGGAAGAGTCAATGGGCTCGGCCCGGGTGGACCTTGTAGTCCGGGTTGTCCATCATTTCCAGGTCTTCCTTCAGGTCCAGGCAAGCCAGGTAGGCCAGAATCTCCTTTTGGTCCGGGTAAGCCGGACAAACCAGGTTGTCCAGGGTATCCACTATCTCCCTTTTGTCCGGGGAAGCCAGGCAAGCCAGAATCTCCTTTTGCTCCAGGTGCTCCAGGAAATCCGGGTGAGCCGGGCAAGCCAGGTAGACCAGATTCTCCTTTTTCTCCATTTAGTCCAGGTCCTCCAGGGAATCCGGGTGGTCCGGGTAGTCCATCTTTTCCGCGTTCTCCAGGGTAGCCATTTGCTCCAGGTTCTCCTTTTGCGCCAGGGAAGCCGGGTAAGCCGGCGTCTCCTTTGAGTCCAGGTGCTCCGGGATAGCCGGGTTGACCACCATCTCCTTTGTTGCCAGGCAGGCCAGGTAGTCCATCCTTTCCAGGTTGTCCGGGGTAACCAGCGTCACCTTTCGTTCCGTGTGAAGAAAGTCCTACAATTTGGAGAAACTCATTGAAATAAAATAGACCTGATGAGATAGATGGTTCAAGGCTTAGGCTATAGGCTTAGGCTATAGGCTTAGGCTATAGGCTTAGGCTATAGGCTTAGGCTATAGGCTTAGGCTATAGGCTATAGGCTATAGGCTTTAGCTTAGGCTTAGACTTTATCTTTGGCCTTGGCTTAATTTCAGATTTTTGCTTGATCTTATTTTTACCTGGTGGTCCAGGAAGTCCGGGTAGACCAGAATTTCCTTTCGGTCCAGGTAGACCTGGTAGTCCATCTTGTCCAGGTCCACCAGGGTATCCAGNCTTTAACCTTGGCTTAATTTCAGATTTTTGCTTGATCTTATTTTTACCTGGTGGTCCAGGAAGTCCGGGTAGACCAGAATTTCCTTTCGGTCCAGGTAGACCTGGTAGTCCATCTTGTCCAGGTCCACCAGGGTATCCAGAGTCTCCTTTTTCTCCAGACAAGCCAGGTAGTCCATCTTGTCCTGGGAAGCCAGACTGTCCTTTGATACCAGGGAAGCCTGGTACTCCACCATTTCCTTTCGGGCCTGGGGCTCCAGGAAGTCCAGGTTGACCAGGATAGCCGGCGTCTCCTTTTAGTCCAGGTAGCCCATCAAGACCTCGATCACCAGGGAGGCCTGGTAGTCCAGATAAACCTTTTTCTCCAGGGAAACCAGGCGAGCCTGCAAGGCCATCTTTTCCAGGTAGTCCAGGCAAACCAGGTTGACCGGGGTAGCCAGAATCTCCTTTTGGTCCGGGAAGACCAGGGAGGCCATCTTGGCCAGGTAGACCAGGTGCTCCGGGTAGACCCTGAAAATTTGTTGATACACTTTTTTTGATGATCTCTTACCGATTCTCCTTTCAAGCCAGGGAATCCAGGTGTTCCATCAATACCTTTTGGCCCAGGTAGTCCACTTCGTCCAGGTTTTCCGGGTATACCCGGGATGCCTTTTTCTCCAGGCATGCCTGGGGCTCCATATCCAGGTTGACCAGCGTCTCCTTTGGTACCAGGGAAGCCTGGCATGCCAGGTGATCCTTGTTGTCCAGGTAGACCGGGTTGGCCAGGGAGTCCAGAATCTCCTTTATGTCCAGGTAGGCCAGGCAGTCCAGAATCTCCTTTTGGTCCGGGCAAGCCGTCGAATCCACGTTCGCCTTTTGGTCCAGGAAGACCAGGGAGGCCATCTTGCCCAGGTTGACCAGGGAAGCCAGGGTTGCCCTTTTGTCCAGACAGGCCGGGAATGCCTGGGAGACCATCTTGTCCTTTGAGGCCGGGCTGGCCAGGTTGACCAGGGAAGCCGGATTCACCTAAATTTTTAATTTTAGTAAAAATCTGAAAATTTAAATTTTTTTTTAAAAGCATTTGCGTATCGAGATTCTCAGGAATAAGGGTGCAGTGTGAAAATTGTTTGTGCAAAAATGGCATTTTGGGCAAAAAATTAAATTTTCAAATTTTCGTGTCAATACACAAACTTTTGGCGGGAAATTCAAATTTTTGAATTTTGTAGGGTTGTTATATGTCGTTTAGAGCTTTTTAAGGGAGTAAAACACGAATCCGGCACCCGTTTTTTAAAATTCCTTCAACCCTGTAAAATGAAAAATTCTCACCTTTTGTTCCGGGTACTCCCGGTAGTCCAGGATTTCCTTTCTGTCCAGGTAATCCGGGTTGACCAGGCAGTCCATCTTGTCCAGGTAGTCCAGGGAATCCACCTTCACCTTTCGGTCCAGGCAGACCAGACAATCCAGGGAAGCCATCTTGTCCTTTCTCGCCAGGGAAACCAGGTTGACCAGGCTGACCGGGTGGACCCAACAATCCTTCTCTTCCAGGTACTCCAGGCTGTCCAGGTTCTCCCTTCAATCCCGGGAATCCAGGTTGACCGGGTTGACCGGGTAAACCAGCTGTTCCTTTCTCTCCTCTCAGTCCAGGCTGTCCAGGTTGACCTTCCAAGCCGGGTAGACCAGGCAATCCAGGTAGTCCATCATTTCCTTTCAAACCAGGGAAGCCTGGTGGTCCAGGTGGGCCTTGTATCGAAGGTCCGGCCTCTCCTTTCGGCCCAGGGTAGCCAGGTTGACCAGGTCTTCCAGCTTCACCTTTGTTGCCAGGTAGACCAGGGAAGCCGGGGGCGCCTAAAAATTTTAATGAAAATTTTCGAAATTTTTCCACGTAACTATAATTTCTTAGTCTTAATAATAAGCCGAGGGTGATAAAAGTTTCATTAGTGAAAAAAGAGGCCCCTAGAAAATGTTAGATATGAGAATTTTATGGGCTTACCAGGAATGCCTTTTTCTCCGGAAAGGCCAGGTAGTCCATCTTGTCCGGGTAGACCGGGTAGTCCAGAATTTCCTTTTGGTCCGGGTAGACCTGGTAGGCCGGATGGTCCAACTTCGCCAGGTTGTCCAGGGTAGCCAGGTTCTCCTTTCAATCCAGGCAGACCCGATGGTCCAGGTCGGCCGGCTTCTCCATGGCGGATTTGTTCTTCAGCCGGTGGTGGTCCCATCGGCCCAGGTTGTCCGGGTTGACCGGGAAGGCCAGGTAGACCAGCATCACCTTTAGGGCCAGGAAGACCAGATAGTCCAGGTTGACCATAGCCAGGCTCACCCTTGAGTCCGGGAAGGCCGGGGAGGCCATCTTGACCGGGTCTTCCAGGCAAACCAGGTTGGCCGGGTTCACCCTAAAAATTTTAATTTTTTACATAAAATTCGATTTTTTCGATTTTCGAAGACCCTAAAAATTAAAAAATTTTTCTTACTTTTGTTCCTTCTGGACCTGGGAGGCCGGGTAGACCACTCTGTCCTTCTTTACCAGGTGGTCCATCTTTTCCAGGCTGTCCAGGATACCCACCCTCTCCTTTCAACCCAGGATATCCAGGAGGTCCAGGTCGTAGATTCAACTGTGTCGGCTCTCCTTTCTGACCAGGTACACCAGGCAATCCATCTCTTCCAGGTAGACCAGGTGTTCCAGTTTGTCCTGGTGGTCCGGGTAATCCATCATCTCCGGGGTCGCCTTGTGGTCCGTGAATTCCAGGTAGACCTCGTTCGCCTTGTGGCCCGGGCATACCAGGGTAGCCACCATTGCCTTTTTCGCCTTTTGCTCCGGGTGCACACATCGAGCAAGCACCACCTCGGTCACCTTTTTGTCCGGGTATACCAGGTAGACCTGGAGATCCATCACGTCCGTCATAACCTTTGGGTCCGGGTGGCCCACGAGGTCCTGGGGCTCCAGGAAGTCCATTTAGAGAGTCACCAGGTGGTCCTGAAATTTTAATTTTTTGCCAAAAAGTTTATATTTTACCTCTCACGCCAGGCAGACCCATCTCTCCTTTTCTTCCAGGCAAGCCATCCAATCCAGGTCTTCCATCTTTGCCAGGTAGTCCGGGGATACTCACTCCGGGTGTACCCCTAAATCCAGCTTCTCCTTTCGGTCCAGGTGGTCCCAATAGTCCAGGTGCTCCGGGCAATCCAGGTGCTCCGGGGATTCCAGCATCTCCTTTTTCTCCTCTCGGTCCAGGTAAGCCTTCCAAGCCAGGCAAGCCGGGTAGGCCAGGGCCACCGGGTTGGCCAGGTGGACCCTGTGGGCCTTGTGGTCCAGGGCGTCCATCATTTCCAACAAGTCCGGGTTGTCCAGGACGGCCGGGTAGACCAGGTGGGCCAGGAGGGCCGTCGGAAAAGTCTCCGCCGCCAGGTGGTCCTGAAAATTGTAGTTTTATGGAGAAAAATGAAAAAGTCGGAAAGAGTTCCAAGGAAATAAAGATAAAATCAAATCAATAAAATGTAACCCCCACCCAAAAACCTCCAAGAGCACCAAATTTAGCCAAAAATACTTAAAAATCCCCCCCCCCAAGCTTGGACTTTCTTATCAATCTTTTATTATTAGAAATTTCAATTTTTTTACCAGGTGGTCCAGTTGATCCTTTTGGTCCATCTCGTCCGGGGTAACCTTGTTCTCCTTTTTGTCCAATCAAGCCGGGTAGACCAGGCATGCCATCCGCGCCGCGATCTCCTTTCAATCCAGGTGGACCGGGTAAGCCAGGTCTTCCTTCTTTGCCCTAAAAAATTTAATTTGGAACTAAAATATTCGAATTTTGGGCAAAAATGGTATTTTGAAATTTTTGAAAAAATGAAAATATTCTAGCTAAAAATTTGAATTTCGAGCAAAAATTATATTTTTTGTCCAAAATCGATTTTTTTGTTGAAATTTTTGAAAATTAAAATTTTCGTTTTTTGCTTACTTACCCTAGGCCCAGCAGGTCCAGATAAACCTTTCTCTCCTTTCATTCCAGGCAAACCGGGTTGTCCGGGTAGGCCAGGCTGTCCGGGGTATCCACGTGGACCATTATCACCAGGTTCACCCTAAACATTTTTTTAAATTTTAATTTTTTTAAACAAAAACTCAAAAGCAACACCAAAAGCAGAGAAGGCACAGGCACACTATATGTTTGAGACTAGATTTCTACTCTACTAAAAGCTGCCTGAAATTTTTTTGCATTTTTCGACAAAAAGTTTGACATTAAAGCGAATACATGCAACTTTTGACAAGACAAAAAGCGCACACTTTTATACTATAGTTATGTCTACTAGTCTAAAAGTAAGCTACTGGCTAGGCTTGAATTTTTTGGGCAGGTGCCAGTTGGTGACATAGATTTATGTCACCAACTGACAATTGGAGAAATTGCCAGTTGGTGACATAAATCTATGTGAGCAACAGATAATCCAATTTTTAAAGAAAAATATTTAATATCAATTGGTAATAGAAAAAATAAGGTACTTATGCACTATCAGCAATTTTTTTGGACCACCAAGGCTTAGGCCTAAGCCTAAGATTAGGCCTATTATAGGCCTAAGCCTAAGTCTTGGTAGAGATTTTATGTCACCAACTGGCATCTGCCCAATTTTTTTGTTAGAGAAATTGAATTGTTGAAAATGGAGCTCGGATTAATATTCCTCATGTCGGAAAAGCTTTAAACGACACCCATCATGCCTATAAAAATCAAATGTTTAAATTTTCAAATTTTCGTGTCAATACACAAACTTTTGGCGGAAAATTCAAATTTTTTAATTTTATAGGATTGTTATATGTCGTTTAGAGCTTTTTAAGGGCGTAGAACGCGAATTAAAATTCCTCCAATCTGTAAAAATCGATTTTTCATCTCCTTTTTAAAAAATGAAAAGTTTTCAAGAAAGGCGAATTTTTAGAAAAGAGCATCAAAATCGAATTCTAGGCCTCAGAAAAGCTCTAAACGACATCCATCAATCAAATTTTAAAATTTTCAAGTTTTCGTGTCAATACACAAACTTTTTGAAAAATTCAAATTTTGCCTTTTATAAGGTTGTTATATATCGTTTATAGCCTTTTTGAGGATGTAGAACACGAATCTGGTATCCGTTTTCAAAATTTCCCCATCCCTATCTAAAAGAAGGATATACCCCCTAAAAGAATATATTGATCAAGAGTGTTAAAAATCTTCAAGCCTAGACATAATTAAAATTTTTAAGCATCGATTATTTTGTTCTATGACTATGCTAAAAATTAGTAAGTTAATATTTTTGAAGCGATTTTAACGTGCGCCTTGAGATGCAAACCTTCTCTCCTTTGGCTCCCGGCACTCCTTCGGGTCCAACAATGGTACCCTTCGTACCCGTCAGAGGCATGGGTCCAGGCGGACCTTGTGGTCCGGGTCGACCTTGGTCACCCTAAAAAGCCGAAATTAATATTCAAAATAATAACCTTTGCGCCTTTGTCGCCAGGCATGCCACGTGGGCCTACGATCGAGCCACTACCGGTGAACTCACGGGGTCCAGGCGGACCTGGCGGTCCCGAGGGACCCATATCACCCTAAAAATTAAAAAATTTTTTGAAAAAATTAAAAAAATATATAATCAATAAATGTGCTAAAATCTAAAATGGTTGTGTAAAATTAAATTTGAGAAAGTTTTCATCTTTTTTGAAAATTTTTTTGTTGGAAATTTCCATTACTATCATAGGTTGGCAAGGTGGAGGGTGAGGTGGTCCCCCACTACCTCCACAAAAAAACGACTTTTTTTTAGTCTTCTGACACCCAATTTTTATGTACCACCTCATATGTTCGGCGGGGTCTATGCATGATCATCCTCAATTTTGGGTCATGAGTGCGTGGTCCACCCTTTAAATTTGGGCTCATGCGTAGTGGGTTAGGGGGAGGCTCCCCCCCCCTTGCCCACCTATGATTACTATAATCAAAAGGCTCCAAAAAATTTTTACAAATATAAAAATTTTAGAGAAAATTTGCACAAAAAAATAAAAAAATTTTTAATACTTTGCAATAAAAAAAACAAAAAGTGCAAAAAATTTTGAAGATTTTCAATTTTTACACCAAAAAAAATTTATACCGGGTCTCCTTTCGGTCCAATACTTCCGATACCAGGATTTCCGGCCATACCAGGATCTCCAGGCGGTCCTCGTGGGCCCTAAAAATTAAAAAATGTTCAACAAAAATTTAAATTATTCCAATTTTAGCATACCGATGGTCCAACATCACCACGATCACCCTTTTCACCAGGATATCCATCTCTTCCAGGCGGTCCTGGCATTCCGGGCAAGCCATGCATACCTGCGTCACCCTAAAAAATTTTTGGCTCAAAATTGATTTTTTTTTNTTCACCAGGATATCCATCTCTTCCAGGCGGTCCTGGCATTCCGGGCAAGCCATGCATACCTGCGTCACCCTAAAAAATTTTTGGCTCAAAATTGATTTTTTTTTCAATTTTTTGCTTCAAAATTGATTTTTTTTTTAATTTTTCAACTCAAAATCAATTTTTTTCAAAAAATTTCATACCTTTTCTCCAGGTGCTCCCGCATAACCAATAGCCGGCTCTCCCTTTCCTCCGGGTATACCAGGTTGACCAGGGAAACCGGGCATACCGGGCGGTCCAGGCAAACCAGAGAGACCGGGCAAACCATCCGTTCCATTACAACCATCCCATCCAGGTAGACCAGGCGGTCCAGGTTCTCCAGGTCGTCCGGACGAGCCATCATTTCCAGGGAAACCAGGTACGCCAACCGGTCCTCTGTCGCCTTTCAGTCCTACGGGTCCGGGTGGACCTTGTGCACCTTTTTGACCTTTTGGGCCTTGTAGACCTTCTGGACCGGGAAAGCCGCGTGTGCCAGGTGGTCCTGAGGGACCTTGAGGTCCGGGTGTGCCCTAAAATTGTTTAACTTTTCAATTTTTTCGGCGTCTGTTTCAATTTTTTCCCGATCCTAATTTTAACAGACGGGAAATAACAGCTGCCATTTTAAAACCAACACTGGCCTATCTCCACACATCTAACTTGTTATTTTTTCGTCCTTTCAACCCAAAAAATCGATGAGTCTAGCGATCACTCAAATAAGTTGCTATCTCGACACATAGAAAAAATATGGTCAATTTTACGGATGTCGGGAAAATTTTTTGATCTTTTTTATGGTCTTTGAATACTTACCATACTACCTTTTTCGCCAACGCAAAAACAACCTCTGTTTGTACAATCACGGCATGTTGTTTGCTAAAAAAATTTTGGTAAAATTTTAAAAATTATACAAATTTTTGTTAAAAAATTCAAGGAAAAAAGAAGGTTTAAAAGATGTAGAAAATTTCTTTTTAAAGGACCAACTCAGTAATTTACAATCATATGAAAAAATGATATATTCGGAAAGATCATGAAAAATGGAGCATTTTTTGTTTTTACGGCATCTCCTGAATCGTTGTGATTTTCGAGATAATTGCGTTTGAATTTGTTATAAGCTCTTCGTTGTAATACACAAACTTTTTTGAATTTCTTGCGGAAAAAATCGATTTTTGCATCAATTTTTTAAATTTTCATAAAATGAACATTGTAGCAATTTTTATAGCTAAATGAGACAAACAAAATGAGACCAAAATTATCCAATTTGAACATTGTTTTGGGTTATTGAAACGAAAACATAAATCAGAATTTTCTTTTCAATAACCTAAAACAATGTTCAAATTGGATAATTTTGGTGTCATTTTGTTCGCCTCATTTAGCTATAAAAAATTGCTACAATGTTCATTTTATGAAAATTTAAAAAATTGATGCAAAAATCGATTTTTCCGCAAAAAATTCAAAAAAGTTTGTGTATTACAACGAAGAGCTTGTAACAAATTCAAAATTTCAAACGCAATTATCTCGAAAACTACAACGATTCAGAACATGCCGTAAAAACAAAAAATGACCAATTTTCCATGATCTTTCCGAATATATCATTTTTATAAAAATGTGGATATGCAAAAATTTTCATGAATTTTGACAAGGTAAAAAATAAATTTTGGGCATGGGATCGAACCCGTGACCTATGATGAAGACTGTGCACGTTAGCCAATCGGACATGCGTTAAACCCCATAATATGATATTTTGAAGCGCTGCTATGATATGGTACTCGTTCTGAAACGCTCGGCGAGCTGAGTCGATTGGCGAAATTTTTTAAATTTTTACCCTTGCCTGCACCTTTTCGGCATTTTGATACGCCGTGGACCATGATTTTCAGGAATTTCGATTCAATCCCCCAATAGTTGAAGTAAAAATTTCGATTTTTGAAACTTTCTCAAAAATTGTCTCCCCTTTTTTAAACAACACTTTGCCATCAATCTTTTGCAATTTTTTATTGTCTCGAATTTTTTGCATTAAACCATTAAATTGGAGGAAAGTGAAAAATTTTCGTCTCCTTCGCCTCTTCGCTAATGAGAATGAGTCATCAAATCCCCGATACAGTTGTTGCTACTAGGAATAACTGAGGGAATGTCTGCAGCGTGCAATTATTCACTCTCGATCGTGCTTGTATGTGTGAGGAGAGTACACACACAGATGTTCCGCCAGCGGCCGAAGTTGAGCTAATTTGATATGATAGATAAACCAAACTTTTCTGACTTGGTGCTTGAATCAAGGAAAGTGGAGTAAAACGAATAACGAACGAATGTGATTATAACCTTTGTTAGCTATGATTTTGATTGAATCCCAGTACAACTTTTGAATAAGTGGCTAGGAGCGAAGTGCTTCAAAAAAACGTTGAAAGGAGCATGATAGATTTGAGGTGTTTTCAAGATCGATAAGAAGTAGCGAAAATTATAAAAAATCGAATTTGCGAATTTATTAAAGGAAAAAAAGGTTGTAGTTGTAAGAAATAGAGAGGAATATGAAGGGCTTAGGCCTAGGCTTGGGCTTAGGCTTGGGCTTAGGTCTACGCTTAGGCTTGGGCTTAGGCCTAGGCTTAGGCTTGGGCTTAGGCTTAATCTTAGGCTTGAATTTAGGCTTGAGCTTAAGCTTATACTTAGGCTCACTAATTTTAAGATCCGCTTCAAATTTTGGAAAAATCAAAACTAGGCATCCAAAAATAGAATTCTCTTCCAGTCATTTTTTGAGCTAAAAAAATATACATATGCAAAATTTTTGAGCAATTTCTGAACAACATGACTCATGAAGGTTTCGAACCAGGGTCTTATGGATTGTGTGATCATATTCTAGTGGATAAGAAGCTAGTAGGAAAATTCAAATTTCGATTTTTATATAGTAATATGAGTGTTGTTTAAAAGCTTTCAGGAAGCTGAATACGATGGATAGATTCTTTGTGAGTGAAAAAATGTTTTTCTCTTTTGTCAAAAATTGAATTTTTTGTTAAAAATTAAAATTTTGGTCAAAAAGTGAAATTCTGATCAAAAAATGAATTTTTGTTCAAAAAGGATCGAATCCTGGCCCGAAATTAAAGTTTTTCCGATTTTTATGAAACTTTTCGATATGTCTATTTTTTGTCGTAGAACATTTTATTGTTATTATTATAGTCGTTTTGATATTTATGGTGCTCGTTTAATCCCCGAAGGCGACCATAAGTTTTTGCCTTTTCTTAACAGCTCTCCAAATCAGCTAATTTTTTGTATACAGAGGTTTTTCGACATGGAGAACTTGAATCTGAAGGAATTTTCCGATTTTGGTTATTGGAAGTTATCCCTACAAGGGATATACCCCTTCAAAAGCTCTTTAAGTTATAGAGAGTATATCCCTCGTAGGGGTAACTTCCATTGACCAAAATCGGAAAGTTCCTTCAGATTCAAGTTCCTTATGTCGAAAAAACCCAAAGTAAAAAAATTAGCTGAATTGGAGAACTTTTAAGAAAACGCAAAAACTTTAGCCGCGGGCGGGGATTGAACCAGCGCTATACATATCAAATTGACTGTATATGAAAAAATTTTAACAGAGAACTGATCTACTACCAAAAATAGGCATATGCAAAAAGTTTCATGAAAATCGGAAAACTAATTTCAGACAGGGATTCGAACTCGAGACCTATAAGTGCCAATCCTGGCACACTAACCACTCGGTCATGTGAATCGTTAGCATCATTGTACAATGTATACCTCGTTTCACTAGTCTCGTTGAGCTGAGTTGAATGGCGTGACTCATTTTTAAAATAAAATTTCGAGTTTCCGTCAATTTTTGCAAAAAAAAAACCGCCGTAACACGGCGCACCAAAAAGGAAGAAGGTGGGAAAGTTTGATCCATGGCAGATTGGCTAACGTTCTCGGCCTTCACTCATAAGGCGCGGGTTCGATCCCGCTCCCAAAACTCAATTTTTTATTTTGTTGTAAATATGACTATAGACCGGTAAGGAATGTTTGCTAAGGAAAGACCAGTAAGGTCGAGGCTCAGGCCTAAGCTTAGGCCTAAGCATTTTTCATCTCTAACCTCGTCCGGGTAAGTATCGACTGTAAGGGTAAGGGATGACCTAGTGCCTACAAATCTGTCACCTTAGCTACTCGGCCATGGGTCAAACCCCCCAAAACCCATGATATGGTACTCGTTTTGAAGCGCTGGGAGAGCTGAGTTGATAGGCAAAATTTTCTTTTTTATTTTTGACTCTTGCTTCCACCTTTTCGGCTTTTTGGTGTGTCGCGGTGGGCGTACTAAATATTTGGTTTTTTGTTCACGGTAAATTTTATGCAATTTTCGGGATCCGTGCGCAGTGTCGTCCGAGAAAGCTTAAAAATCTATGTTTTTTATGTCCGATCCTTATCTCATAGGTTACCAAGGGAGGGGGTACAGTACCCTATCACCACTCATCCTCGGACCTTCCGCCTTTATAGCCATTCATCCATCCATCATGAGGGTTCGTGTACCCTCCCCCCTTCCAATTCATATAAATGTTTGAAAATTTTATCATGCACCCCCCTCCTGAAAGGCCATTCATGCATCCATTATGAGGGTCCGGTCTCCCCTACTGGTAAACTATGGTGTAAAGGTTACACCTGGGGCTCGTTACTTACTCCCGGAAGTTGGAACAGGAAGTCGGAACCGGAAGTGATTAAAAAATGAATGAAAAATCCACTTCCGGAATTGAAAACCACTAAAAATCCACTTCCGATTTCCAACTTCCGGATCCGACTTCCGGAAGATAAATTTCTCCTCCGGAAAATTTCCGGAAGTTAGAAATTGGAAGTGGGGTTTTTAGTAATTTTCAATTCCAGAAGTCGGAAGTGGATTTTTCGTTCATTTTTTGATCACCTCCGGTTCCAACTTCCAGAAGTAAACAACGGGCCCCTGGTCAAAATTTTTCGGTTTCATTTCAAACTTTTCCATAATAAATAACAAAAAACAATCGTGAGACCAATGGAAGTACACTAAAGCAACATCCGGCAGACTGATCTAGATCTTTTTCAATTTTGACGATTATGAGATTATGATAAATACGTAATTTCGTGAACATAACAATTTATTAGTGTTATGTTCTAGATATTAAATGAATTTTTACATATAAATAAATAATTAAATTTAAAACACGTCAGTATTAAACAAGATCAATGATGGTCGATTAGAGGCGATGAGTGTTGCGGTTTGCCCACGAATCGCATTTTTAAATGACAAATGATTTTTTTTCTCTTTTGCAAAAAATTTTTTTTAGATATGGCTGAGATGGAAAATCCTGAATCGAATAATTCTATTGAGAAGATAACTGGTGTAGAAACATATCGTGAGTAAATTATATAATTACAGGTTAAATCAAAAAAAGTTGGATGCCTCTATAAATTTAATTCAAAATTTTTATGGATTTTTATATTTTTAGCATTTTTCCATCCTTTATCAAGAAGATTTCATTTAACTATTATTCTTATGTTGGGTTATTTTTGTACGAACTATATGCGAACGAATCTTGGCATGACGATGACTTGTATGATAAACTCGACTGCGTTATCACTACTCGAAAATTCTAGTCATCCTCAAACAAATTTTAGTTCATCTTCTAATTGTGTTTATACAGACGGAACTTTTAATCATATTAACGATTATGGCGTAGGTTCTAGCTGTCACACGTGTACAACTCCCCCCCCCCAAATTTCGGGGGATCGCCCACAACCCGCAGGACAAAATAAGCCTCGCTCGCAAATTTTTGCGGGCGAGACTCATTTCGCCCTCAACCTGCGAGGGAGCCGCAAAAATTTCCTATTTTTTCAACAAAAATCGTAATTTTTTAAAGCATTTTTAGCTTAAAAAAGTTTCCATCTCAACCAGGATTTTCCATCTCAGCCATATCTAAAAAAAATTTCCTATCGGCACGAATAAACACAAGGCGAAAGTGATTTTTGAAAAAAAATCACCTTGGTCCCCCATATGTTTTCCCAAAAAATTTGGAAAAATTTCGAAAAAACATAAGAGGGATCAAGGTAGATTTTTCGCCCACAAAATTCAAAATTTTTGGGTGCTGTTTGTACACGTATGCTAGCTATTGAGCAATTTAAATTTTTTAGCCCCTAATGAAGTCATATATTTTTATAGGGTACTCTAATTTGGCCAACAGTAACCCAAGATTGGCTTTTTACAGCAACTTTTTGGGGTTCATTGATCTCAACACTACCTGGAGGTTATTTTGTTGTATTGACTTCACCAATACTCTTATTGGGATTATCAACATTGATAATTATCTTTTCTACAGCAATATTTCCATTATTAGTTTTTCAAACTTCAGAATATCTCGTTTTCGCCTCTAGATTCTTATTAGGAATCGGAGTAGTAGGTTTTTGTAAATAACAAAAAGAGAGAATTGCCAGTGGACCGTGGGACCGGTTCCTGATGCCATAGCGACCAAATAGTGGTTTCCTTATTTTTTGGGCCCCGACTAGGGGTGCAAATTTGCACCCGCTGCTCATCTATAAGCCTAGCTCATTTTGACATTACCACATTACCCAAAGCTTGATATATTTCACTATGAAATCATAGGTCCTCATGAAAATAACTTTAGCTTTTTAGGGTCCGATTTTACCAGCGATGGACTCTTTGATAGTTAGATGGGTACCTAATAGTGAAAAGGGACTAGCTGTATCAATTTATACAACAGGAGTTCAGCTCTCGGGTGCTTTGGGTATTCCTTTTACAGTCTTTATGTGTGCTTCCGGATGGAAATGGCCCGCAGTATATTATATTACAGGTAAGGTGTATGAAATATAAGTTTTCTCGGATGGATATCAATCAATGAAATTTAAGTTTGGATCGGACTTTTTTGGGACCTCGGGGTCCGGACTTTTAGAGCCCATGAGACTCCGGACCCTAAAGTGCTGAATCCGGAAAACTAGGACCCCGGGCCCACTTTGTTTCCGAATACAGAGTTAAGAGACCCCGGATGATTATACGGGTTTAGAATCCCAGACTCAACTTGGGTACTATCTAGAGGGCCCAAACGGGTCCCGGGGGAAGGATTGAAGTATCCATGGGTTCTGGACTTGAGACCCAATGATTCTATTGACCCCGGATCCCCTGGATTTCATGTGTCCCAAAAAAAGTTATGTCACTTTTGGTCTCTGGCTTCATATGATTTTTTTAAGCTGCTGCTGCTATTGTATGGCTAATTTTATTTTGCACAACTGTCCAAAATTCTCCATCTGAATCAAAATTTATAACCGACAAAGAACGCGTGTATTTAGAAGAAACCATCGAAGAAACGGATGTCATTACGAAAGTAAGTTCTATCAAAAACTCCCCATATGAAATCGGTTTTTAGGATGACATTCCCTGGAAGCCTATGTTAACTTCAATACCTTTATTAGCTTGTTATGCGTGTCAATTTTCAAATAGCGTGTCCTTGACTCTATTACAAGCGTATCAGCCGACATTTTTTAAAGAAATTCTGTTTTTGCCTGTTTATGAGGTTAACTTTTTGGATTTTTTAATATAAAAATTGTAGCCCCGGAAATACTTATAATGTGTTGTAACATTGCGGCCATAGACACATGAGAGATAGTCTAGTAAACACCTAGCCTGGGCGAATAGCCGCAGGCCTTTCAGTTTTGCCTCTCGCTAGTATACGAGCTAGCCTCATCTGATATCTGCAGCTAATAAACAATCTTGTATAACCACTCTCGAACAACACCATACAGTCCAACTGTTACAAAATTTTTGTTTTACGACTTTTTAAAACTAATCTTAAAAGATTTTTTAGAACGGAATTTATTGCGCTATAACAAATATCGTCTTATGTATATTTAAAATTTTATGGGGTATAATAATGCATGAAGTCGCCAATAAATTCTCCCATACAACAACATGTAAATTATCTCAAGGATTCGGTGAGAGATTTTTTATATAAATTTTTCCAATGAGCTTCCCAAATTTTAGCGTGTATCGCTGCGGGAATAGCTCTGGTAGTATTAAGTTATATCTCATCTTGTGATAAACCGTTATTGTCTTTATTAATGTTTTGCCTTTTTGCAGCGGGAATCGGCGCAGCCTCGAATGGATTTTATACGAGTATGGTGTCTATAGCACCACCGTTTGTTGGAATATTATCATCGATTTCGAAGATGTTTGCACTATTGGGGATGTTGTCGACACCTTATATCGTTACAGCATTTAGGAAAGAGGTAGAAAGGCTATATAAGCGCGTCACAACTAAAATTTTCAGGTCTCAATCGAGATTTTGGTATTTCCGACCTTTTTTCACTAGAAATCCCTATACTTTTCGATTTTGGTATATCATTCAAGAAATCCACTCGATTTCTAGGAAGAATCCGAGCCAATTTCTGGGATTCCTTTTTAGAGATCGAGTATATTTCTAGAGAAGAGATGCCGGTTAACGCTTAATTAGTATAAAAGGTTATCGCGTTCAAAGATCACATCTCGATCAGAGGTAAAGCTCTTTGAGAACGTCAACATACGCCAACACCAGAAGATCCGATAAGATGAATTTGTACCAGAAGACTTCAATATGTTGGATCGTATCCGATCTAACTGTGAAGCTTATATAGAAGAAGTTGTACAGTCTAACCGAGCGAAGTGTATATAACTTACATAACACTGAGCAAGGAGAAGCTGAAAAGGAGCAGAGATATTCCTTGATTCTGTCTTCTTATCTTTTCATATTACAACTTCACTTGAATCTTATAGGCTTTTTGTGTATTAACGTTCTAACCTTACCTCTAATAAACTGTATTCCAAGTTCTGCCTCCATGTCCCATACCACATTAGCCGTAAGAGGTAGCCAGGAAAGCAATAGTGACGAGTGAACTAGTATACTGGGAAGGATCAACTTTAATCTTGGACGATATACTAAAATCGAAAAGTATAGAGGTGTCGAGTGCAAAAAGGTCGGAAATAATAAAATCTCGATCGAGACCCGAAAGTTTTAGTTGCGACGTATCTGATGAGCAAACCCCGATCTTAGGAAACAATTGGTGAATGGCGGTCGATATTCTTTATTATAGCTGGTATATCTTTAGTTACCGGTATTTTGTTCTTGTTCTTTGGAAAATGTAATTTCTCGTGATCATGACAAATTAAAATTTCATTTGTAGGTGAAGCATCCAGTTGGGCAAAAAGTGAGAAGAAACATCCAGAAATAAGTCATAAATACGCAAGACATGTATCGTCTATTCATGTTCTACATTAATTTTATAAAAATGTTAATAATTCTTTTTTTACAATTTTTTGTTTAAAGGACTATGGCAATAGTGTGGGGAAACATTTTAAAAATATTAGTCATATTTTTTTTCCAAATGAAAACGTCATTCGAAAATGCTTTTCTTTCTTTCGAGTATACTGGTTATTGTACCTCACCCTGTAGAATTCATATTTATTCGAATTTTTGTTATACAAAAAATAATTCTTATGTTATATCAAAGATTATTTGATAGTCTCTTTCCTTGTTTTTAAATAACGCTACGGATGGGCAGTCGTCAAATTTGTTAGAATAAGAGTTTTCTATCATACTAGGATCAAAGTGGTTCCATCCCTAAAATTTATCTATTTTCAAAACCATGTGATCCTACCTGTTTCTGTTCTTCATACAACAAAATAGACATTCTCAATAGATTAGCTGCTGCTTTTAGCTCCATTTCTTCGTGGTTTAACATAAAAAAAGACTATAAACTTAAAAAATAAATGCTTGATTTTCACTTGAAATACCGTAAATTTCTTTACATGTCCTTGTACGGCTTTTTCCAGTTTTTCAAAATGATTTTGAGAGCCAGTAATAATCAAAGACAGTGCTCGAAATTTGGAATTTTCTTTACCATCAATTTCATTATAGGCTAACATGGGTTTTGCAAAATTCGGATCAAATTTTTTCTTTTCGATCGGAAAGCCATGAAATGTTGTAGAATATATGTTGAGAATGTTATTAGAGGCTTCTTTTTGCCACTCATAAGTAGGAAAACGTATGAACTTCTCGATGAAAAGTTTTCTTTTTGGCGGATTTTGATTAGCTCCAGAGAGAATAACCTTTAATTTCGAGAATTCTCTTTCCAATTTTTGTAACTCTTCTTCCTGTTCTTGGTTCTTTTGTCTGATTTCTTTTAGTGCCCTAATTTTTTCTAGATAATTAAATTTCTTTCTATCTCTATATTTTTTGCAATTTTTTCGATTTTCTAGCTGCATTTTGGTTAATTGCTGCAAGGGAATATCTATATCGTCTTTGTTAAGATTTGTCGATTTTTCTTTACTTTCTTCCTTGTTTTTCGTTGCCTCACATTCTTTTTCATCTTCATTTTTTAATACACAGGGTGTGCCAAATTTTTTTTACGCTAAAATTTGCTCATAACTTTTTTAAAAATAAATCCGTTTTTTATAATTTTGGTTTTAATTTCATCCAGAGACAATAAGAAAGCGATTCATGTCAATAAAACGAAAAAAAATTTTATGCATAGATTTTTACTCTGTGCAAAAAATTTTGGCTCCAAGTGGGATTCGAACCCGCGAACTGTGTGACCGTGACGGTTCACCATAAACAAGCCTCGGTGGTGCAGTGACAAAGCAGCAGCGTATTGGTCACACAGTTCGCGAGTTCGAATCCCACTTGGAGCCAAAATTTTTTGCATAAAGAAAAAATTTATGCATAAAATTTTTTTCGTTTTTTGACATGAATCGCTTTCCTATTGTCTCTGGATGAAATTAAAACCAAAATTATAAAAAACGGATTTATCTTAAAAATATTATAAGCAAATTTTAGCGTAAAAAAATTTGGAACACCATCCACCGCTCTATCAATGACTTCTTGAGGGATCTTGTTCCAGGCCTTCACCAAATTCTTTTTTAACGCGTCGATCGACTGGTGGGGCTTCGAGCACGCCTCGGCCTCCAAGAAACTCCAGATGCTGTTATCCATCACTTTCAAGTCGGGCGAATTCGGTGGCCATTCTCCGTTGTTTCTCTGTGAGCTGATGTCGACTGAGATGAACTCTGGTACGTTGTCTCGGATCAAATTCTGGGTATCTTCGGACTTATGTGATGGGGGGCCGTCTTGTTGAAAAACCCAGTGTCGCTGCCTTAATTCAGGTCTTAATTCAGTCATACTAAAAAACAAATAAATACAAAAATTTATTTGAATAACGTCAAAAAGAAGCAATAAAAACTATCGCCGAGGACTTTTGGTACACCCTGTATATCAGCAGGATTAACGCAAATTTTAAAATTTTTACGCTATAGATAAGCCGTACCCCATGTATAAGCCGCGGCTTATACACGCGAAATTTAGTAAATTTTTCAAAATTTTAAGAAAAAAATAAGGTTACAAGGGAGTAAAAAATTTTTCAGTTTCGAGGGGGCACTTTCCTGAAGTACTCCTTCGGAGCTATATGAGAATTGAGGAGTAAAAATCGAAAATTTTCATTTTTACAAAAAAAATTTTAAGAATTTTTTTGTTTTTTTTCTCTCCTAGGGCTAATTTTGACTGAATTTTTTCAAAATCGATCATTTTTTCATCCGCCAGAATCATTTTTTGTACATTTTGTGTGTTAAAAGGGGATGGAATAAACATCAAATCACATAAAATAGATAACAAATTTTTTGATAAAGACAATAATTTTAAAGATGTATTAGATGTACAAAATAAGTGTGCTTTGATATTAAAAATATGTTGTTCTATAAATTTTTTACATTTTTTATTATTTACAAACAGATTACGGCTGTAAGCGTGGATGTTGTTGTAAATACAACCACCCCACTTTATACAGTGTCAGAAAATTTTCTTGGGGTAACCCTAGATTCAGCTTTAAGATATTATGATGTCGATTGGTTTGGATTGAATTTTACGTAAGTTAGATTGAAGTCACACAAATTTTAACAGTTGATTTTTTTACATAAAAATTGCCATTTCTGTATAGCGTTCGGAAATTGATGGGAATGGAGTAGTATTTGTACAATGGGGAAAGGGTGCATTACTCTAGTGAATACTTGATAGCGACAAAGGTGCTTACGATGCCTAAATATTGCTTATCTTATAACTACATGCCAACCTAACGTACTATAAACTGTGCACGGAATAATGATAATATTTATTAAGGGGTTAAATGGGGAGGGGAAATATAGACCAAAGAACAAACACACTTACTAAGATTAAGATATAGCCGTAGTAATTACTAGAGACCAAAGTCTCTCTCATCCTCGAGAAAGACCCGAAGGGAAAGCTGTCCGACCCCGCCTCTAAGTAAGGCCGTGGCGGCGACCGGAAGTGAGAAAAAAAGGTTGTTTGAAAGTGTTATAAAACGATAGTTTTTGGTAGCTACATCTGCTTTAAAAAAAATGGCTATTCTGGGCCATTTTTCCTTTTTTTAATTATCATTTTTGGAGAAACTCGTCATGAATAATTTTGTTGAAAACCTTAGACCCCTGAATTTTTTAAATATTGACGCCCTTTGTTCATCTATGCTTTAAGTGTCAACGGCAAAATTGCCTACGGCTTTGAAACCTCTCGAGGCCTGCCTGGGTAATGAAGTTTCTCTAACGTTGCAAAGACTGCTTTTACGTCAGTCTAGTCGGCTAAAGCTACAGCTTCAGCCAGTCTGTATCCGAACTATCAAGTTCGACAGCCCGGTGGCGCAAACCCAAGAAAGGCGGATAAACGAGTAAGAAATAGATCTTCTATTAGAGGATGATCGCGCAGATAAGCAGACAAGTGGTATCCAGATAAGCGTATCAAAAGTCCTCAACGGAAATTTATCGCAGTTTCGCACTGCGAAAATACAGGTCGCTAATGAGCTAAGAAAAGAAGCCTCGAATCTGAAAAAGCCCGATGAAAGCTCTAGAACCCGTAATCGGCACGAAACCCTATGGCAAAATACGAGTCATTCGAAACATAAAGCCACAGACTTCCGGATGGATAAAGCGATACTCGGAATACTCCTAAGTGAGTCAAGCTCTTTGCCAATCGAGAAGGTACCGCCGTGGTATCACGCGAAGAGAAGGACCAAAACAAATCAAAGGCAAAACAATTACCAACCAGACTCAAGGTCTCGGACGAATACGTTCACAAGCAATCGCCAGCTTCACTGCATGCTTTAAGCAAACACACGAGCAATCGCCAGTTTCACTTTGAGTAAACGATCACCTACACAAATCACTTCTCACACAAACGGGAAAATTCAAGAAGTGAAAGATCTCAACTCACACTTGCTCGCCGGGAGTGTCGCGACATATCGCGATAAATAAAAGATAAAAGATTCTTTTTGTTTTTTGTCTTTTATTTATCGCAATATGTCGTGACAGTTATATTTTTAGTTATATTACCCCTTTGACCTCGGCATTAGGTTCTGGATACCTACGTTTTGGTGGCACTGCTGCTGATAGTGTTATATTTCAAGCAGATGGTCAACAAGTACGACATCTTTTTACTGGTATGCCATATAGAAAATTATAATCAACATATTATTAAGGCCAAGATCTAGATACGCTTTATAATTTTTCCAGAGGCTCTGGTTGGAGGTTAATTTTTGATTTTAACCAAGTTTTACGGGCTGGTGATAACTGGAATTCTAGTAATGCAAAAGAGTTTCTTGATTATGCAAGTCCTAAGGGCTACGATATGGATTTTGAGCTTGGAAATGGTAAGTGTAGGGCTTAGGCTTAACTTAGGATTTGTTGACAAATACTTGAGTTTAGGCTTTGGCTTAGGCTTAATCACGCTTTTTTGACAGTTTTTAATTTAGAACCCGATGCATACAACTATTTTTTCAACTTGACTTTAACTGGTGGACAAATTGCAGATGGGTACACTGATCTTAGAAACTTATTAAATTCGTATAGTTTGTTCAAAAACAGTACTATTATCGGACCATCTATGTCAAATGCTGCAAATAATTGGAATATGAAAATAATACATGAGTAAATTTAGGCTATAACAATAATGTCTACATAAGAATTTTTTAAGTTTTTTAAGCAATGGTGGTGGAAATGCTGTTAATGTACTTACTTTTCATCAGTAACTTTTAAGTTTACGAGTCCTAACAACTCCCAACTTTTGGCATAGGGACGAATGAAACGAAGGGTTGCAAACGAGACGAATGAAACGGGACGAATGAAACGAAACGAATGAAACGAGACGAATGAAACAACCACGAATGTAACGAGACGAATGCCATTAGGAAAAATTTTTTGGATTTCAGGGGGACAATTGCCCCCCCCCCTCCTTGCTATGCGCCCAATTCATGTTAAATTATAAGCAAAATTAAAAATTAGAATTTTACCGTGAACATGACTGAGTGGTAGTGTTTCCTGATCCGAGATCTAGGGTTCGAATCCCACCTGAATCGATTCGATTTTGCCTTTAAAGTATCAGTTTTTAGAATCCTATGCGCCTGATTCAGGTAAATTGTGTCGAGAATACAAATATATTGCCAATTTTTTATTGGTTTCGTTTCATTCGTCTCGTTTCATCCGAGTCTATGCCCAACTTTTTAGTTACTACTTTGATGGCACCAACTCAACAGT
>OZJO01011352.1:0-39491 GCA_900406225.1 Acrobeloides nanus | reverse complement strand
CCGGAAACCGGAAATCCACATATATAGGGGTTTTTTAATGCGAAAAAGCGATTACAATCATTTTAGAGGCGAGAAAACCTTGTTCTGACCCTTTTTTCAGTTTTTAAATTCCCGCAATTTTTAAATTCCTGCAAGACCCTGATTCTTCAGGGTCTTGCGGGAATTCAAAATATGTAAAAAATCGCCAACTTCAAACGCGATTATCTCGAAGCTATTAGCGATTCAGAATTTACTGTAAAAACAAAAAATGCTCCTTTTTTCATGAATTTTTCGAATATTTTTCTGATTTGAAATTATCTTGAGAGTGTTTGGTTAAAAATACACAGAAATAGCCTAATACATTTTTAAAAAGCTTCACAGTTTTACCATTAAAAACTTTTCACTTAATTCTTTTTTTATTTTGTCGGCAAGATGATGAGGAACAAAGTTACGCTCGACTTTTTTGAAAAAATTTTTTTAATACCCATGTAGAGTGGTTTTTTTGCTTAGGGTGGCACTAAAACCAACATAAAAAATTTTTCAAAATTTTTTTCAAAAAAAGTCGAGCGTAACTTTGTTCTTTATCATCCTACCGACAAAATAAAAAAAGAGTTGAGTGAAAAGCGTTTAATGGTAAAACTGTGATGTTTTTTTAAAAAAAGGGTCACAATTACTGGACAGGTGAAACACATGTGGGGTCGTAAACTTCCTCGCGCGGAGGGTCTAAAAGGAAATTTTTGCCTTTCGGCCCCCCCCCCCCCATTTTTCGGGGCCTTCGCAGCGCAGGGGGGGGGTCGTAATTACGACCCCTATTCAAGTATGCCTACTACAGACTTTTCTGCTGGTGAATCGGATGGTGAAGGAGAAGCTGATTTTCAACGGTTGCCGGCACGTCAACTTAGAACCCGGGCCGAAGTGAATGTGCGTGTTTTTCATGTAAATTTCATACACGTCCCTAAGGCATAAAATTTTAATTTATTTAATGTTTATGTAGCATATATTTGTATTTACATGCATTTTATAATTATTTTTTGTTAAAATAAAAAATGACTTAACGTACCTCCTAGCGCCGACCATCCTAAATTTAGGTATTTTTAGTTCTTACACTTTAATAAAGATTTTGGAAAAAATAAAAACATTGTTGCGCAAATTAAGTTATGAATAAACAAAAAATCATCATAAGGCTACAAAAATCGATTCTCGGAAGAGACGGGTTAAATAAAACTTTAGGAAAAGAGATAAACGAAAATTTTTTCGGCTTTTCCTTATAATAGACTACACGGAGCACAAAAGTAGTGCCAAAAGTGGAAACTCTCGAGAAACCAGTTAGATTCAAAAACGATTATTTTGCAGGTTATTTTAGCATTTTTAGACATGGTTCATACCGGTTTATATGATTTTTTTATAAAAAAAATATCGGCTAATAACCGACAGCAATGTATAATACTTCAAATGTCTACTAAACTTCGAAACGTTATAACTATTTACAGGATCATCCATTTTTCATGATTTTGGGCTTAAAATGTTCATGAGATCCTGCAGTAAAAATTTATTCAAACAATTGTCAGAAAACACAACTTTTTTCAATTTATTAAGTAAACAAACTTTTTTGAACAGTAAAAAGAAAAGTTGTTTAGCCAATTTTTACAGCATGATCTGACGATCATTTTAAGACTAGGATCATAAAAAGTAGATGATTCTGTATAATAATTATAATGTTCTGAAATTTACTAAGTTACCGGTGATTGTTACAATGAAAAAATCATATTTAGTAGTAAAACTTTTATATAAAATTGTAGATTGAAGCATTTAGAATATTTTATAATCAAAAATTTTTTGATTTCATCGAAGTGTTTCTAATATAATAAAGTTTTTTTTCACCTATTTTTACAGCATGACTTTTTTCAATTTATTAAGTAAACAAGTTTTTGAAAATTTGAATTTGTGTTATTGAAACGAAAATAAAGTGATTCCCATTTTCGAAGAACTTTTGTGCGCCGTGTACTATACTAATTTTTGACAGATCCAAAAGTCATTAGATTTTGCCCGATCTTTTTTGAATTTTTGCCCGATCTCTTATTTCCATACTGACTTTGTACTTTGCAATGTCTTACATAAAATTTCGTCTAACAAACGCTGATAAAGCGGATTAAATTACCAAACTCTGAAATTTTTATGGTTTCTTGTTCCTTGAAATATGATAACAACATGTTCATTTCATAAGATTAATCACATATAAAGAATGTAAATTTTTACCTTTCAATTGTTTGAAAAGAAAATGTTCAAAATTCTATTTATCGTTGCTTTCATTTCATTGTTGAGTTTTACTACTCAAAGTGTCTATGATGAAAATTTTGCGAGATATAAACTTTGGCCGATGTGTGCATCAGCAAATTCGCCTCATCCAGAACTTTGTATTCATGATACTTTTAAAAATGCCTCAGTGGGTTTTTGAAAAAAAGATAAAGGACTCTGAAAATTTTTAGTTAAAGCGCCAAATCACGATTTCATGTGACCCTGTCAAGAATGACACTTGTTCCGCATTTACTGCTGTTTCACATGACGACAAGGCAATTATGGTGATTTTTAGGTAAGTAAAAATTTTTAAAGAGCAGCCCGGTCGGGGAAATCCACTTAACTAACTATCATTTCTAGCCATTTAGCTATCGAGCAGTGGCGTGTCTAGGGGGGCATGACCAACAAAACAAAAAAGTAAAATTTTTTCTAATAGTCCCCTTATGTTTTTACCCAAAATTATTGAAATTTAAAAAATCATGATGGTCCCCCATTATGATTTTTCACAAAAAAACGTCAAAATTTATTATTTTTTTAAACCAAAAATGTCCAAACTTTTCCATTTTTCTTCAAAATTTTCCGCCAAAAATCATGATTTTCTGATCATTTTAAGCTTAAAAACAAGCATTTTTCAAAAAAAATTTCGTGAAAAAAGAATTTAAGGAAACACTTATGATTTTTATCAAATTTTGGACAAAAAATTTTACCCCCTCCCAAAATGAAATCCTAGACACCCCGCTGCTACCGAGCACCAATTTTTAGGCTCCCTCTGTGAAACAGAGTATAAAAAATTCATTTCAGGCGTACCAAGGGTAATGATCAGACAATGGAAGAAATTCTCGATGAACTTTTCAAAAGCATGCTAGACTTTCCTAGTGGAGCAAAAGTCAACTATTACTTTTACACCGCTTTTCAAGAGTTATGGAAAGCTGGTATACGCGACGACTTCTTAACATTGAGGAACACATATCCTGGTTATGAAGTTTGGGTAAGACAATCAAAATTACAAAAATGCTATACCAAATTTTAGGTTTCCGGGCATTCCTTGGGCGCAGCAATGGCTAGTCTGTGTGCAGCCTATATTCGATACTTTAATTATGCTACAGCGGATAATTTTAAGCTTGTTACATTTGGACAGCCTAGAACTGGAGATCTTGCATATGCGTCGCTTGTGGATAGTTTGGTAGACTAGAACTTTAGTGCCTTAAATTTCAAACTCAGATTTTAAGATTCCTTATGTTTATCGAATAACTCATGCAAATGATGTTGTCCCACATTTACCTCCTCTTTCATTGGATTGGTCTAACTATACTCATCACAAGAACGAGGTAATATTTGTTTCAACAAGATAGGGAAAAAGTTGAGCTAAGCTCGGTTTCAGAAACTATCAGAGCAGCCCGCGTGAGCCCTCATCGTTCCGCCACAGCCCGCGCATCATACCGCTCAGCGGGCTGCGCTGGCCCACGAACAAAAGATCTCGGGTTCAATTGCGTAGGCAAGGGGTCAGAGGGCATGTGCCCCCTAGACGGCTGAAATTTAAAAAAATCCCTACTCATAAGAGTCCCTCTTGTTTTTTGGAAAAAATGAACTTTTTGGGTAAGTGCCCCCCCCCCCCTCTAGCCGACTCTTCTCCCTACGCCATTGCTCGAGTTGTTTCTGGAAACAGGCAAAAAATGTGTCCGCAGTGGCGAGTGTCGGTTGAAATTACAATTTCGACCAAGTTCTACTCTTAATTTTAGGTCTGGTACAACAACACCATGGCTGTTGGCCAACCCTATATTGAATGCGATGTAAATGAAAGCAATCTATGCAGCAATCAACTCGAAAAGAACCTCCTCGACTTGGATATGACCGAAGTCCAACATGATTTTTATTTCAACATCAGCTGCTATGCTGCTATGAATGGATGCCCTTGGCTAAATAATACTTTTCAAGGTGCTAAATTGTATTAAAATAAATCTTCTTATATAAAAATGCATGTTCGGACTAACCTTTGAAAGTGTGATACAATAACTTCTATTGATATTCCTCCTTTGAGAGGACAAAATTCTAAGATTTTTGACACCAAAATTATGGGGTACCCACGAGAAGAACTAGAAATGACAGTGGGGGGGGGGGAATTCTGCTTAATAGGTATACCTATGAAAGGTATACTTATAGACAGACAAGTAGCGAGAATCCAGGTTCGGGGGAGGGGGTTTATACCCCTTGGTTCCACTTGTTTTGGGGCTTTTTTACCTCTTGGTTCCCCTTAACCATTAGAAAAATTTTCATTTGTCCGATTTCGGGGTCTATAGACCCCCTCCCTACGTGCCTACCTATAGGAATATATAAAAAATAACTACAGTCAATTCTCGCTTTAAGCCCTCCTTCCCGCCAATTCACTTTAAACCCCCTCCCTTGAGGGGGGCTTAAAGCGAGAGTCGAGTGTATACACAAGGGTTTATTCACTAATGTCATAACTCATGAGTATTATAAATGTCTGAGGTGTTGGTTTTTAATGTTTATTGGGAAATTAAGTTACAATCTACATCTTCTTCCTTCCTAGATTCATATTAAACGAAAGCTTATATAGAGAATTAGGTGAACAAAAATCTAAATCACAATAGCCTCTGGGAAGAGGAAGTTTTTAGAACAAGATTTCAAGTTTTTTATATAAGCAAAAACAATAACCTTGGGAAGATATGATTGAAAAAGCCATCGGCGAAAAGGATCTATGAGAAGAAAATAGGTTAAAAACATAATACAGGATTTATGATCAGTGATTATTTGTTTTGTGATTATGGGAAAATTTGCTAGATGAAACCATTATAAGTATACACTACAAAATGAACATTTTTACGGGAAAGAGTGAAGCTGCCCCCACATCCTTTTCCCCCTTAATTCCTGGTCTTTTAGAAAAGAAGGGGAGGGATGGACTCAAAATAGTTATTATCAGAACATAATTTATGAACGGCACTTAATAATTTATTTCCAAAGATTTTGCATGGTTTTATGGTATAAATCAGCCTCTTCTACAATAGGCACAATTCTTGTCATTGATGTTTTTGCTAGTCTTTTTCTTAATCGGAGAAAAGCTAGTGCCACCACAGCTGTATATATGCATGTTATCTAAAATATACAAATTATGAGGGCATCGCACAAAAAAGTACGATTTTTAAAGAGCTACCGCGACTTTCTTGAATTTTGGGGGTATTACTTGTGTATGCTTACCACATTAGTAACTTCAATTAAAGTATTATAATTAACAGTACCCAGTCCAACTGCAAACTGTCTAACCGACAAAGAAGATGCTAAAAACAGTATAAAAAATCCAGAATGTATTATAGACATAGGCAAAATTATTCTCATTGTTCTTTTATTTTCATCTAATTGATAAGTTCTGCTCAGATAATTGCTATTCAAAGTTTGAGTAAATCTGCTAAATTAAAGATGTTTTATCTTTACTTTATGAAGCACCTAGTAAAATTTTTAGAATTTGCAAAAACCAATAAAATGTCTGCTAGAGTGACTAAAACATCTACGACCAGCAAAATATAATGTAGAATTGTTTGTTTTTCTTTATTTTGATTGGAAGTCAACACACAATAAGATTTGCTAGCATTCCAGTCTTCATTCGAAAATATAAAAGCGTTTGATCCCAAGATTATTATCCACTAAATTTAGAGAAAATTGAAACGTATTGATTTAGGTAAGCCGGGTTGAACTTGTGTTTATTCAAAAATTGTAAAACTTGTTCAAAAATTTTAGGCAAAAATATAAATAAGACAAGTGAAAAAAGTTTACATTTTTCATTTATATGGTGTGGGCCCCTCCCCTTTTGAAACTTTACTGAGGGTAGTCAAGGCTCAATAATTTCTAATCTACAGGGCCTCCCAAAGAAAGCAATTTTACGATTTTTGATCGATTCTTTCAAGTTTTTTAATTTTCACCAAAATAACCTTATAGGGGGTTTTTCTATCGAGGAATCGATTGAGCGCATTACCGATCCTTGAAACCTTGTATTAGCCAATTTTCGCTTCAATACACACATCTCTTCCCTGAATTAGGGTCAGTGAAGCGTTTTCAAGGATCGGAAATGCGTTCAATCGATTCCTCGCATAGAAAAACACCCTATAGAGTTATTTTAGCAAAATTAAAAAACTTTAAAAAATTTGAAAAAATCGAGCAAAAATCGCAAAAATACGGTTTTTATTAGGCCACCAAAATATTGATACCATCGTAATTGCGGTGATTATTCCAATACTTCTATTGTTTAAAGATTCATATTTTGATGGAAAAATCGTTGCTATGGCCCGTTCAAGGAAAATGACGAGATGCATTAGCGTAAATCCAACTTTGGATAAATTAATGGGTATTCTCATGAGTAGACAACGCCATGTTTTAACGTACAAGTCACAAGGGTTTTTATACGTAAAGAAGTTAATCTAAAACACATTTTTTACAAGTAACTGGAGAACAAGTGCCTTCGGCTCGAACTTCTGCCTCGATTCCGAGTGCACTGCGGAAAAAGTTAAGACTCCCCAAGGAGTAAAAAATCGAAATAAATTTTTTGGACTAAATTTCATAAAAGTGGTGTCAAACGTCTTAGAATTTTGCCTTAATCACAATGACTTATCGTGATAAGGATTTGGATCGACCTTCAAAAGTTATTCCGCACAGACGCACGGACATTACGCAGATGGCTTTTAGGATACTAACCTCATATATAGTTGGTGTTACAACTAGGCATATAGCATTCATTGAATATAAAATTACTGCATTGAATAAAATTATCTAGAAATTTAAAAAAGTTATAAAGTTAAAAAATTTTAAACCTTTAAATTCCGATGTACAACAATCGCTGAACGTTTTATACATGGCAGTGGTAGGTTCATAACAATAAAAAGTAATGTTAAGAAAGAAAAGAAAATTTGCATAAACAGCACAATATTGAGCAGGGGTGAATCTGCATATTGTTCAGCATCTGAGCAATTAACGGACATGAGTCTAAAATTAGAAAAATGACATTCAACCAGGCAATTATTTTGAAGCTTAAAAAATCTAATAATAATCCCAACAATGTGTTCATAGAATTTGCTTAAAGATAATAAATCAGTGGCCGCGTTTTTCCCTACTTATTAATATAATTTATAGAGTTGTATTTAATTTATAGCATTTTCCTCAATAAAACGTTTCATTTAAAACAGAACTTTGGTCCTATAGAATACTCAAAAGAAAAATATTCATGAAAATGAATATATATATACTACATACGTGAAATAGGAGTAGGATAATTCTGGTTCATAACTACTGGATGGAGTAATAATAACATTGAGAGTTGTGAGATGAGGGTCAGCTGCAGACATGTGAGGCGCTGTTTTAAAAAAATTTGCTTTTAAACATACAAAATTTTCAATTTTTGATGTCACAAAAATTTTTTAAGCAGAAGAAAAACAAAATGACCCTCATAATTCTTTTCGTTTCGTCTTCGCCTGACTGATTTATGAAGAGGAGTTTCAAAAATTTTCGATGATGATAAGATCATAAGCATACATGGGCAAGCAGGGGGGTACTGGGCCCCAAAATACGAATTGGTCCCAAAGGTTACTGTCGATCAAAGAAAAACGTCGACAGGCGAAAAAGTCGAAATACGAATTCGTATATATGTTTTATCGTCAAAATACTAATTGGTCCATTAATTTTTTTCCCCGATGCGACGAATTAGGGGGGGGGGGTACAGTACCCCCTCCCCCTTGCCCATGTATGGTCATAAGGGAGGTTTTATTTTGGCAAAAACTGAAGAAATTCAAAATTTTAAAAACGAGTCACGCCATTCGACTCAGCTCAACAAGACGAGTAAAACGAGATATATATTGTACAAAGACGCTAATGATCCACATAGCAGAGTGGTTAAAGTGCCAGCATTTGCACTTATAGGCTTCGGATTCAAATCCTGCGTCAAATTTAAAGTTGTCAAACTTCTTTAAAATTTTTTGCATATCTCTATTTTGGGCTCTAAAACACTTTGTAATCATATTTTGGCTATTAAATACTTGCTGGAGCTGTATAGTAATAGTGAATTTATCTTTTATACAACCTAACCTTACTATATAGCTCCAGAAGTAGTTATTGACCAAAAAATGATTGTAAAGTGTTTTAGAGGCCAAAATAGAGAAATGAAAAATTTTCATGGAATTTGGACAACATTTAATTTGACACAGTATTCGAACCCGAGATCTATAAGTGCAAATTCCGTCATTTAATCACTCTGCCATGTGAATCATTTGGGTCATTGTGCAATATATACCTCGTTTTCCTCATCTCATTGAGTCGAATGGCGTAACTCGTTTTTAAAATTTCGAATTTCCTCCAATTTTTGGCACAAAATGCCGTGATTTTATTATGATGAGCTAATATAAATGCTTCAAAAAAGTATTTTAACAAAAATGTGCAAGAATTTATTGAAGCAGTGGTTAAAATAGAGCTAAAAATTATACTTTAAGAAAATTTTAAAATAGCTTGAATGAAATTAGAAGCTTGAGAATTTTTCTTTTTCTCAAATAACTATTAGATGTTATAGTATCGTCTAGTTCACAGATTGCTATGTTAGTAAAGATCAAAAACACTATGTTTAGTCTGAGAAATGTTCTGGGAAAATTATTCTTAATTATTGATATTAAATTTTTAGAGAGCCAATAGAGTATGCTATAAGGATATTTATAGGTGTTATTGATTTTATTGGAATTTTCAAAAGAACTAGCACAAATGTAAGCTTCGCGATTGTGGGCTCTCTGCAAACGTCAAAAATTTCAAACATCGATATTATAAACGTCAGTGTTTGCATCACATGTTATATAAGTTAACGATACAGACGATGACTTTATAAACTGTGCCCTTTAAGTCAAAATTGAAAAATTATTGGAAAATCTTTTTATTGAAAATAGTAAAAAACATAAATGAGGACCAAGGGAATAAATTTTGATTTTTCAATGACGGGGAAAGATGAAATTGCCCCACACCCTTTTCCCCTTAATTCCTGGTCTTTTAGAAAAGAATGGGAGGGATGGACCCAAAATAGTTATTTATCAGAATATAATTTATGAACGGCACCTAATAATTTATTTCCAAAGATTTTGTATATTTTTATGGTATAAATCAGCCTCTTCTCCAATAGGCACAATTCTTGTCATTTTTGCTAGTCTTTTTCTTAATAAGAGAAAGACTAGTGCCACCACAGCTGTATATATGCATATTATCTAAAATATACAGATTATGAGGGCACCGCAAAAAAAGAATGATTTTGGAAGAGCTACCGCAACTTTAAGGAAATGTGAAGGGGTATTACTTATGTATTCTTACCACATTAGTAACTTCAATTAAAGTATTATAATTAACAGCACCCAGTCCAACTGCAAACACTCTAACCGACAAAGAAGATGCCAAAAATAGTATAAAAAATCCAGAATGTATTATAGACATAGGCAAAATTAGTCTCATTGTTCTTTTATTTTCATCTAATTGATAAGTTCTGCTCAGATGGTTGCTATCAAAAGTTTGAGTAAATCTGCTAAATTAAAATGTTTTGCAGGTCTCTTTTTTGTCCCAAAAAAGAGACGCTTTTGCGCCTTTTGTCAAAATTTTTCAAGCTTTTTAATTTTCACAAAAATAACCTTATAGGGTGTTGTTCTATGTGAGAAATCGATTACGAACATTGCTGAACCTTAAAAACGCTTCCTTGATCATGTATTAGACTATTTTCGCTTCAATACACACATTTATTCTCTGAATCAGGATCAGAGAAGCTTTTTCAAGGGCCAGCAATGCGCACAATCGGTTCCTCGCATAGAAAAGCCTCCTATAAGGTTATTTTGGTGAAAATTAAAGAACTTGAAAAAATCGAGCAAAAATTGCTCTTTTTGGGACGCCCTGTACAATATATGAAAAAAGTACCTAGTAAAATTTTTAGAATTTTTAGAAAGTAATAAAACGTCAGCTAGAGTGACCAAAACATCTACGAAGAGCAAAATATAATGTAGAACTGTTAATTTTCCGTTATTTTGATTGGAAGTCAACACACAATAAGACTTGCTAGCATTCCAGTCTTCGTTCGAAAATATAAAAACGTTTGATCCCAGGATTACTATCCACTAAATTTAGAGCAAATTTAGGAACCTCAATAATTTCTAATTTATATACCATCAAAATTGCGGTGGTTATTCCAATACTTCTATTGTTTAAAGATTCATATTTTGTTGAAAAAATCGTTGCTATGCCTCGTTCAAGGAAAATGATGAGATGCATTAATGTAAATCCAACTTTGGATAAATTTATGGGTATTCTCATGAGTAGACAACGCCATGTTTTAACGTACAAGTCACAAGGGTTTTTATACGTGAAAAAGTCAATCTAAAACGAAGACATTACGAACCATAAGCGTATAGACCTTTTAAATTTTAACTGCATAATTAGGCAAAAAGTTTGACCAATTTTTGACTTTTTTCCATTTTTGTTCTTTTAGAAAAATCTCTTTAAAAATCATAAAGTGGGCTATTACGATTTTGAGATCAACCAAAAATCGCCCCTCCTCCCCAAAAAAATTCTGCCTAAGCCACTGTTTTCCCATTTCTCCTCGCACAAAACCCAAACTTGTTTGCTAAGTCTATGTTACTAACTTCAACTATAGCTGGTGTCACAACTAGACATATAGCATTCATGACATATAAAATGATGGCATTGAATAAAATTATCTTAATTTTTTAATTGAGTTATTGCTTTTTAAAAAATGTTATCTTGACTTTTCGAATCTAGTTCATTACAAAGGAAAGTAAAAAAGTTTTTCGTTTTCTTTGACACCAACATAAACTCCCTCATTTTCGGGATCGCTGAGCATGAATTTGAAGTCCGTTTTCGATCCGACTTTTAGTTTTTGAGATAGGTAGGTCAGCCTTTTGAAAACAGTGCCCAGCTTCGAATGATCATATCACCGGCTAGCTAAATCCATATCCAATGGTTTTAGTGTCGTTGAAATTCTGGTAAATTCTACTTTATTTTTTGTATATATACAATCTAGTCAAAACCCCGTAGTTTTAGACCTTCTCTGGGGGTATACGTTGGTGTCAAAGAAAACGGAAAACTTTTTTACTGTATCCTTCCTCGGTTCGAGATTTCAAGATATCGCCTTTTAAACCTTTAAATTCCGATGCACAATGATTGCTGAGGATTTCCAACATGGCAGTGGTAGATTCATGAAAATAAATAATAATGTTAAAGCCGAAAATAAAATTTGCATAAAAAGTACAACATTGAGTAGAGATGAATCTGCATACTGTTCAGCGTCTGAGCAATTGCTTATCATGAGTAGAAAATTTGAATATATAGGCTGTTTAATATGAATTTATTATCTTAAAATATACAAAATGACAAAACGAAGTTTCGAATTAAAAGAAAACTTTTTCAATATAATACTCAAGAGAAATAACGAGAATAATTTTTATATATGGATTAATATTAAAATTAATGATATGGTTTAGGTATAGGCGGCGCTAGGTCTAAATTGAGAGGGGACAAGGACGTAGCTGTAGGAGGGAGCATCGGGGATCAGTGCTCCTTTCATTCCAGCCGAAGGCCGGAAAAAACCGAAAAATTAAATTTTTATCAAAAATTTATTTATTGTTTAATAAAAAATGCCAAATTTTTTCCTATATAAAAGATAATTTTTTATCTGAGCAAAAAGTGCCTCTCCTCAAGCTACTTCCTTAGGAGTGGGGGTCCACGTTTGAAAATTTTGACATAATTGATTGTTTACCAAAATCGCATTTTTGAGTGAAATTTTGACGATTCTTGATTAAAATGACTTTTTTAGTGAAAAATTGAAAAAAAATTTTATTGAGTGATGCGTCAAAATCATGATTTCTTTTTCGAAATTTCAAATTTCGACCCAAAATTTCGCATTTTTGGGCAAAAATAGCCATTTTTATGATGTTTGGTTAAAGTATGTCATTTTTTATTGACAAAATTGAAAAAATGGATATTTTTTCAAAAAATTTCAAAATCAGAAAAAATACGTTGACCTCCCAGGGGGGTAACTCTCAATTTTTCCGTGAACGGACGCAATAGAAAAAATAGTCACTTTTTTAAAATAGTGACAAAGGTCACTAATTAGTGACAATGTGGAATCCCTAGCCCCTCTTCTCCCTCCTTCCCCCCACTAACGCCTTCACTGACCCACCCCTCCCCCAATTGCTCTTGCACCAATGGCACTGTAAACTATGCGCCACTTGCTCGTGCAACCCAACTTGTTTGTCGCTGGACTTTTTTAAAAGAGAGAACTGCCCTATATTTCTATACTCCTATTTGATCACATCCACTTTTAGGATTTTAAACTCCAATTTTTGTTTCTACAAAATATTATTTCCTTGTTTTGCAGCTAGCGTGCAATTAACGGCATAAGACATGAGACATCATATTTATTAGCAGACATTTATAGAGTCTAAATCACCAATTAACGGATAAAGTTTTATGAAACTTGTACATATGTTCTCTAAAAATTTATTTCTAACCTTATAGCTTTTCACCTGAAAGCATAATAATAAAATGCTCATATTCGAGAATTATTATATAGAATGTTCAAGCATGAGTTCGCCGATATGAAAATTCGATTTCTCATCGAGGAAAAAAGATTTTTGATACGGTCTTTTGTAAGTTGCTAGGCACGTAAAGATATTTTTTCTAAATATACTTTTATGATTTTTAAACAAGTCTGTATATTAAAGCGAAAACCTGAGAATTTTTCCTTATGGAATTTTCAAAAAATAACAACACCATCTTGTAGAGTGCATCGACAAACGGTAGTTCTCCAAAAATCTCGGAAATCCGAGAATATGTTTTTGAGTCCGGTTGAAATGGTCGAAAAAGCATATAAAAATTCGAAAAATATTCGATTTTTCGACCATTTCTTTCTAATGTTGATTTTTAGAGTTTTGAAATTCATTTTCTCAAAAACATATTCTCGGATTTCCAAGATTTTTGGAGTACAACCGTTTTTCGATGCGCTCTACAAGATGGCGTTGTTATTTTTTGAAAATTCCACAAGAAAAAATTTCAAGCTTTCACTTTAATACATAGACTTATTCAAAAATCATGAAAATATTTTTAGAAAAAATATCTTTACGTGACTAGCAACTTACAAAAGACCGTGTCTAAAAATCTTTTTTCTTCGATGAGAAATTTAATTTTCTTATCAGGGAACTCATACTTGAACACCCTGTATTATAGATTTTTCAAGTTAATTTAGTTAAGGTTTTAAAGAAATAAACTCGTAATATTTTATAAACCATGGTTAGTTATAAAGATTATTTCGATTTAATCGAATATATCCTGTTAATATTAATTGAAGCGGTTGCGATCTATCTTTTTGGAAAAATATTATGGAAAATCTTTAAAAAATCAAAAAATGATGCACTCTATTTCTGCCCAAACTTGAAAAATTTAATTTTTGTTTCTTTCATGTCATCAATAGCTGCGTTTATTTATGGGGTCTACATGACTCTATTTTGGAGGCCAGGTAAGTGGAAGTCTGTCAGATGGGGTATGCGAGAATTATGCAGGAGAAATGTCCAAATGATCGTTAGTCAAGAGTCAAGAGTAACGGTTTTTTATTTTATGAATGCAGGCTCGATCATATCAGAAGTTGAATTTCAACAAAATTTTAATCATATCCAGGTCCGTAGGAAGGCAAAAAATTTGTACATGGGTATGATCGCCGCAAGGAGCGCAGCGTCATAAAAAAAGTCGCCGACGAAAATTTTATTGAAGGCCTAGAAGTAGAAGTATGCTGTCATAGGCCAGCCTGGCTCGACAAAAATTGAGCGGCCCAAGGGCAGGCCAGGCCGACTTTGGTCGGAATGGCCTGTGAATAGGCCATAGCCGGCTGTGACCGTCCTGGCCAGCTCTCACAATTTATGGTGAAAAATAATAATGGGAACAACAATGATTTTTGAAAAATTTTTTGGAAAAAACATAATGGGGACCAAGGGGAAAAGTTTTCATTTTCCAGATTTTTTTGGGGTGAGGTCGGACCGACCGATCGACCATAGCGAGCTACGGACTTGATCATACCCCATCCGCAAAATTTATGAGAATTCGATCCTAGTGTCCATTTTTCCTAGACCCTTCTTATAACGCCACTATCATGTTCTATACTGGTTGGTATGACAACACTTGGCTGCCAGTTGTTAGCGTAGCTGTATTATTCAATACAATTGAAAAGTCTATCATGATAAAATTCACTTATCACTATGGAGAACGGTTTAAACGTATTGTACACTGTAGCGGTATCATAACAAGTTGGGCCATGTTGGTCATTAATGGCGCTTATTTTTTGCTTAACATGCAATATCCTGAAAACTCTGGTAAATTAACCATAAATAAACTCTTTCAAATTTCTCAAAATTGGGGAGATCACCCACCAATGAAAAGAAAATTTAAAAAATAATCAAAATGAGATACTTGTATGTCCTTACACAGAAAAATTTCATAAATTCTAAAAACTCGTATTTTGGGTAGATATTTTATACTATTATATAAATGTAGATGTAGTGGACTTTTTGGAAAGTGCATCTTGGAGAACAATTTTGATAAATAAGGCTTCTTGGAACGACCAAATTTCACGTGCACAATAGTTAAATAAACTTTTATTTCGGACATTTTGGTGTCTAACACCTTCTTCAGCAAAACTAAAAATTAATTTTTAGTTTTGCTGAAGAAGGTGTTAGACACCAAAATGTCCGAAATAAAAGTTTATTTAACTATTGTGCACGTGAACTTTGATCGTTCCCCTTATTTATCAAGACTATTATATAAATATAAAATTGGATTTTTAGGAATCAATGTTTTCATCTGTATGTGCAAAATAGAAAAGCGATATGCTTTTTGGGTAATAAAAACGGTTTTTGCTGCGCTAAATGTTTTAGTGGGTGTATATTTTTTCTATTTACTGAAAACGATGCCACAAGAATCAGAAAGCAGTAAAAAGGTTTAATTTATAATTCTGGCGCTCATATGTTGATAGGGTCAGTGCAGTGGCATAGTGAGAGGCAGTGGTGACAAGTTTATCGGTTCCAGTTCCGTTACTGGTTCGATTCTTTTTCTTTTCAAGTACCGGAACAAAGACAACAAAANTTGATAGGGTCAGTGCAGTGGCATAGTGAGAGGCAGTGGTGACAAGTTTATCGGTTCCAGTTCCGTTACTGGTTCGATTCTTTTTCTTTTCAAGTACCGGAACAAAGACAACAAAAATTTTTGGGTGGAACCGGGACATGAACAGGAACCGGAAAATTTGGAAAAGACAACTCGGTTCGAAACTGAACGAGTTTTTCATTTCCGAACATTATTGATGAGATCGTCGAAGAGGAGCGGAAACTTCTTTAACACATCAAAAATCATAAGGAGTCCTTTAATTTATTTTTTTGGCTAAACGAGAACCATTATGTTTTTCGGGTAGTTGGCTTGTGAAGGGACATATGCCCGTGTACCCACTCTTTCCTACGCCACTGGGTGGCGTAGGAAAGAGTGGGTACACGGGCATATGTCCCCTCCACAAATCAGAGAATCTGGAAAATTCTGTCGCAATTTCGGAATGGGGTCCCAAAAAAAATCACCAAAAATCGACTAAAATTTTCTGCATAATTTGACTAAAAATGACATTTTTAGCAAAAATGCATTTTTTGCAACAAAAAATTATGAATCCAATACCATTTTAGAACAACAAGTTAGCCTTGCAAACTGTTTTGGTTATCTTTTTATGCGACTTGCTACCTGGTACAATTTATTTTGTAGTAACACTTTGTGGAATAAACCTGCTAAATTTTATTGGCGGGCCATTTATNCTTGCAAACTGTTTTGGTTATCTTTTTATGCGACTTGCTACCTGGTACAATTTATTTTGTAGTAACACTTTGTGGAATAAACCTGCTAAATTTTATTGGCGGGCCATTTATGCGATTGTTATCAGCATTTTTTGCTTTATACTTGGCTATTACTTATAATAGAACTATTAAAAAATTAACTACATCAATCAACGTTAAGTATTTGCCTAATATGGCAATTAAAAGTGACTCTGTAAGAGAACAACGATGTTAACCTAATATACATGCTATAAGACATTTTCGACCAAGATAAAAAATTCATCACCCAACGTGCGGTGGTAAAGGGTTCACTTTTCACTCAAATGAACGATAGTTCGATCTCAAAAAATTGTATTGTTGTTTGTTAATAAATTTATTGAATAAATTATTCTTAAAAAAAGTACTCTATCTAATTTCTTCCTAAAAAATCTGAAAGAGTTGGAGAATTCCCCAAATGTGGCAAAGAATTTGGTGAAAAAATTATCTTCGTAGTGACCACAGGGGTTAAACCAGTAGGTTGATTGTACAAAGCTCTTTGTGATGACGCTAAAAAAAAGTAAATTTCAATTTTTAATTTTTTTTTATATATACAACTTACTATCTACGGTCATACAAATAGTTGGAGTCAACAATGTTGTTCGCATTCCCAAAACCATGGGGTTTGGATTTGGATTTTCTAGACTTAATTCATCTGGACGATCGGAAAACTCTCCTCCAGCTCCGTCATTGTCATTTTCTATGACATCGACATCATCTTGCATAGTAGAGTCAGAATTTGGAGGAGGCGAACAAAGTATCCTTGTCGCCTGGGTTGGTGATGTAAGTGTAGATGGAAGTGTAGATGAAAGTGAAGATGATGTAAGTGTAGATGATGTAGGTGTAGATTGTTGGTCGCCTGATGAGTTGACGGCATCTACAAACGATGATTCATGACTTGATAAACAAAAAATGGTCATATTGGTATACCCGATGAGTCTAGTCTCAGATTGACATTTTTTAGTGAAAAATTGTAAAAATGAACATTTTTGTTGAAAAAAATACAAAATTCGAAAAAAATCGGTCTTGCTACACCCTGCATATATATTTCTTACATAAATGCGTTTCATATTTCAACGGTGTTCCACTAGCTAATACTGTACCCATCAAGTCTTGGACCGTTTTATTATGCTCGGTAAACGAAACCAGCGCCACTTGATCCGTGGGCGGCAATGTAGGAAGTTGAATGGCAGTATTGATATTAGGCAAGGAATTTGCTAGCTGGGTATTTGCGTGTGACTCATCAGTACGAATAACATGATTGGGTTGAATCATAGATGGTGTTTCTTCAACACTTGTTTCCGGGCTAGTAGGTAAAAGATCGGATGCAAATTGAGGTGGAATTGGGAAACCGGTTCTTTGTAAATGAAGGAGTAAGGCCTGGTGCTAAAATTAGAGGTGTAGATGAGTTTCATGCCAAAAATGTGAACAGTTATACCTAATCTAAAGGGATGGTCTGGGGTATATATGGGCAGAAAAAAGTGACAGTACGCACCTCCCCATCTTATCCAAAAGGAGAAGATTGTTACGGTTGATACTATCTATTCAAACTCAAGTGTATGTTCCGGTGCGCTGCCAAGGAATTCAGAATCACTGACACTAGCGAGATTTGTTTCCTCCTTGAGTCCAAAAGATTTGGCAGGAACTTATAATCGATCAGGAAACACAACAAAGATTCTTACCCTGGCTTTCAACAATCCCAACTCCATTTCTTTGACATTTAATTTTTGTTCTATTATTTTTGCTTGCTAAAATTTGCATATTTGTAAAAAATGTAAAAATTTTTCTTACTGTTTCCCAATGTTGAATTTGTCTAATTTTATTTTGTCTACATTTTCTAGATGCTAGAGCATTCTTTTCTCTTTTAATTTTAAGCTTCTCTCTTTCTTCTTCTGGTAAATTCTCTTCGTCCTGGAAAATTCTTTATTACTTTTCTGATAAGCTTAGGCATCAAAAAACAAAAAAAATTCAAAAAATGAAACACTTAAGTTGCAGTATAGTAAAAGGTTTACATTTTTTCCATTTGCCGAATTTGTTGGTTTAGGTTGCTCCAGTCCTGGCAGTTGCATGCCGTGGTGGAAGACAGAAGATGTGTTTGGGGATAAGAGAATGTTTTTCTGTGGTGAGCCTAGAATTGGCCATTGCATGCCATTTAGTGGTAAGCGTTGTTGGAAAATCGATTGTTGTTGGTTGACTAATGGAGGTACAACACCAATTGGTAGAGTTGTTGGCATGGGGAAACCGTTCTAAACATAATTTTTTAGAGTCGTGTCAAAAATTCTATTTTTCGGAATTTTTTAACTTAAAATGATCACCATTAGGACTGGCGGGATCGTGATTTTTTAATCAGGATCATACCTTAACACCGACTCCACCAAATTTTGGAAATGATGCGCGGTATTGGTCCCAAAAAATGTTTTACCTTGGTCCCCCATTACGTTTTTTCGAATAATCTTTATGGGGGACCATTAGGATTTTTGAAATTTTTTCAAAAATTCTCGAGATCCCGAAATCGATAAAAATGGCCTTTACCTGCTAACTATTTTTGGGATCGACATCGTCAGGATATCCCGGTTTTTGATCCCGCCAGCCCTAATTACCATCGTAATTTACCTACCATCCGCAAATTTTGTTGCCATAGAAGTGGAGATGTGGTGGAAGTCATATTATAAATATATACAAATTTTGAAGTTTCTAAAATTAGATTTTATATTTTAAACTCTTCCGCTATATTAAAAACACGTATAAATTTTGTATCTCTCCACAACGACTACAATATCAAAATTTTCCGTACTCGAGGAAAACAAAGAAGTTAACTACTCATCTCTAAACGACTGAAGCAATGTTAACGATTGTACTTATTTCTTTATTTTCTGTGTCTAGTTATCAGAAAAATTTACTGATATGAATTAGATCTGTTCAACGAAGGGTATGAGCAAAACGAATGTGACACACCCGCTCTTGTATTATGCATTAGCCTACATCAAGAAACTGCTTAATATTCATTTAGTTCTTTACTCATGAGCCTCGCCCGTCTACTGATAAGGTCCTCAAATCAACCAATTTCTTAAAAAAGAATGAGAAATACGTGGATTGTATAAAACTAGTCAAATGAAGAATCACGAGAGATTCAGAAAGTAGGAATTCTAAGACGATTAAAATAGGAATTTGACAATGTACTTTAAAGTACATCGTGTAGTTTTAAGCAAGGTGATAAATAACAAAGTAGTATTATACTCGGAAGTATGAATTGCGTATATCGCATATCCCAGAACACGAGTTCTTTTTAGATAAAAGAACAAGTGTGTTTTAGAGCATACAATACAGAACGTTACTATCCATGTTCACTAACCACTACATTCCTCACTAATTTATATGCATAAGACTTAAACGAGATTAGAGATGGGTTTTACTTGATAAAACCGGTTCCCGAATTTATGTCCTCCTTATTCTACCCTTCTGCCTACACCACTGGCACAGGGGGCTATACCTCCCAAAACTAAAAAACTGCAAAATTTTTCCTAATGATCCCCTTATATTTTTGCCCCAAATTTTTGAAATTAAAAAAATCATAATGATCTCTCCATTATGATTTTTCACCAAAAATCGCCAATATTTTCCATTTTTTTAACTAAAAATGTCAAAAATTTCCATTTTTTCTTCAAAATTCAACATTTTTCGCAAAAAATCGTGATTTTCTGATCATTTTCAGCTTAAAAAACAAGCATTTTCCAAAAAAATTCGTGAAAAAGAATTTAAGGGGGACATTTATGATTTTTAACAAATTTTGGCCAAAAAATTGAAAAAAAACATGGGACCCTTAGGTAAATTTTTTTAGTGGGTGGCCAGTGAAAAAAATTCGACATTGCAAGGAATATAAAATCACCCTATTTATATTATCTGTAAAATAAGAAAGTATATTGTCTACACATGCCGTATGTCTAAAACGCTTTTTCTGATAAGACTTTATAGCTCTCTACTCAGTTTTTGTTGGTTGAACATTTAAAGAAAAGCTATGAAAAATTGCTTACGTTCTATCTCTTCTTTAATTATTGATAATAGGTCCGGTTTGTGAAAGATTTCATAATTTTTCAAAATCTTATTAAACTACAAAAATAAAACATAAATATTGAGTCAATATTATGGCTAATTACAAGATCTTACAAAATTATATATAAAATGAGTTATCAATGTTACAAAATTCGTCACTTTTCATAAAAAGGGAAGTAAAAATGATTCATTGTATAGAATACACAAAATAACGTCATATAAACATGAAATGATATAATTTTAATGATAATAAATATTATTGGACTTTAAGCTAACATCATGGAGTGACTAATTATAATTTAGTTTGATCAAATAATGAAGTATCAAAAAATTTATCATTCATGCTAACAAGCTACAAAAATTATGATATCCTCTCAAAATGCTTATCTGGTTAAAAATTAACCCTTTTAAAATCGCGAGAGGATATGATAAAACTTCTGTCATATATGAAAATGGGTACAGATTTTGGAATATGTGCATGGGGATAAATGGTTTTGCCATTTTCTTGAATGGAGAGGGTGGATTCAAATATTCGGGGCAATGGGTGACCTCTTCCCCCAATAAACTCTCTCATAAGGCAAAAAATATGGGGGATCTCCTCATCGATCGAAGTAGATACCCTTCCTATGAAAAGAGATCCATCTCCTCATCTAGAGCTCTCTACACTTGTTAAAAAAATTCAAAAAAATTTTTTTCATTTTTGCTCCTAACGGTTGACAGGAACAAAGTATACTAGCTCCGAGTATTCTATAGTGAAATACACTTCAGGGTGTTACTTAGGGCACAAAAACATCCTAGGGTTTTTTCAAAAATGTAAAAATTTGAGTTTTTGAATCCCTGTGGGACCTGGTTCAACCTCCCGCTACGACCAAGAATTGTTGCCTTGCGTATGCTGAAAAATGTATATTGACCTTTTAACGTATTAACATAAAACATCGTTTATCTTTCCTTGCCAATTATAGTTTTAATATAAGAAATTTGTTTGTATTTATTTATCATTTTATATCTTTTTAAAAAAATATTATTTAAAAATCACTGAAAATTTACTTTGTTCGTAACTCTCTCCACGCACACATCCCTCGCGCACGCCCCAAGCATACTTCCTTTCTGGGAGGTCTGGCATGGAGGGGGGGGGGCACTAATTAGTGCTCCCTATCCATGTATGCCTACACTTCTTTTATAAAAATTGTAACTGGTTGTTAGGGTGTGCTTACAGTGCGGTATATTTACACATTAGAACGTTTTTTGTCATAACTTTTGATGCACATAAAAATTTTTTATAAAATTGAAAATCGCGTTTTTTGTCACTCCTTTTGTGAGGTGTGACAAAAGACTGCAAAAACTGGTGTTACAAAATACCTAAAATTGTGACAAAAGATCACAACAAAGGTGTGACAAAAGAATGAAAAGTGTGACAAGTGATGGAGTAACAACTGAATGTCCATCCCCTTGATTGTCGCTAATTTCTTTATTTTTTTTGTATCTTATCTACTCTGATTAATCTGATGATGTATTGCTTATTTGAAATTTCTGGACTCTCATGTTTTGGTCAATATGAAATGATTGTTCCAATATTAAATTTTATTTAAAATAAATTTGCAGTAGTCGTTATTTCTTAGAAAAATTGCCTGGAATACAGATATTATTTTTAGTGTTTATTATAAAAGAACCGAAATAGCGGCACCACAAGTAGAGTTTCCATTTGAAGCCGGTTGTCTTTGGTCGCATAATCTACCAGAAAATCCCCAAGGACAAGTACAATTATCCACTCAAGTTTATATACCCTCCATTTTTGTAAATGAGCTCTGATGAACAGCTGGCACCGCATGAATAATGCAAATTCATGACTTTTACATCGTTAAATGAGGAATATACCCGACTACCCATGGTTCGTTGATATGGAGAATCCAAGGCTCTTATAACGATGATATTTGAGTTGATAACAAAATCGACTAAAATTAAATTTTGTAACTTTAGAGACAAAATGCGTTTTCTGCGCCTGGTTCAATTCCCATCAGAACTGAATTGTTTTTGCTTCATTTAATAAGCTGTATATTTTAGTAATTTTTGGAACTGGCTGTTTTCACGGCAGTTTTTTGGATAAAATTGGAGGAAATTCAAAAATTTAAAAATGAATCATGCCATTCGACTCAGCTCGCCGAGACGAATAGACCGAATACCATAGCGGGTTTTCATTCTAAGCAGGGATGTGTCATAAGCTTTTTTTCGTAATTTTTTCATAATCAAAAACTTTCGTAAATCGTAATTATTCAGTAATTTAAAATTTTCTCACAAAATCTCACACAGGGGTCAGAATTTTTGTAAACGTTAGTTCACACAAAACATTTGGTGTTCATAGCTACACGAAAATGGTGTTCCACCTATCACCATTTTGGTGCAAAATGCAACCAACAAAATTTGGTGTTAATTATGAACACCAAATTGGTGTTCACAAAACATTTGGTGTTAATAGGATTCTGAATCAGGATTATTCGGATTCTGATTGATAGCGAGACCAAAATTGGGTTTCACCTATAGATTTTGAATTCGGATTCTGAATTCAGAATCCGGATCAGAATCCTGATTCAGAATTCTGAAACCGAATTCGGACTCAGAATCCGAATCAGAAAATCAGATCAATTGACTTGGCGTCAATGTCAATGTTTTTTCTAGGCAAAAAGGGTCTTTTCACTAAGTTTTTACTCTTTGATAAGTTCGAAATTCTTCCAATGAACACCAAAATGGTGTTAATTGCTGATTAACACCATTTTGGTGTTCCTCCCAGCACCAAAATCGTTAATACCAAACTTGTTTAACACCAAATTTTTTGTGTGTATTGGATGGCCCTCATGATACAAATTCATCACACATGGTGCAGATGTAAGGGGTTCATTTTTCACTCAAATGGACGATGGCTCGATTTCAACAAAATTGTATTGTTGTTTGTTAATAAATTTATCGAATAAATTATTCTAAAAAAGTACTCTATTTAATTTCTTCCTAAAACACCTAAAGTTGAGAATTCCCCATAAGTGGCAAAGAAGTTGGCGAAAAAATTATCTTCGTAGTGATCACAGGGGTTAAACCAGTAGGTTGATTGTACAAAGCTTTTTGTGATGACGCTAAAAAAGTAAATTTCAATTTTTAATTTTTTTATACAACTTACTATCTACGGTCATACAAAGAGTTGGAGTCAACAATGTTGTTCGCATTCCCAAAACCATGGGGTTTGGATTTGGATTTTCTAGGCTTAATTCAGTTGGACGATCGGAAAAGTCTCCTTCATCGCCAGCTTCGCTATCGTCATTTCCTTCGACATCGACTTTCATAGTAGAGTCAGAATTTGAAGGAGGCGAAGAAAGTATCCTTGTCGCCTGGGTTGGTGATGTAAGTGTAGATGGAAGTGTAGATGATGTAAGTGTAGATGGAAGTGTAGATGATGTAAGTGTAGATGAAAGTGAAGATGATGTAGGTGTAGATTGTTGGTCGCCTGGGGGTTTGAGGGCATCTACAAATGATGATTCATGGCTTGATAAACAAACAATGGCCATATTGTTATTTCCTTATTTATAAGGTTTTTTCAGCAAAATTAATTTTTTGCAAAAGATCGAAAAAATTGCCTTGGTCCACCTTATGTTTTTGCTCAATTTTTAAAAAAGTCCGAAAAAATCATAAAAAGACCTAAATGATTTTGAGGCCAACCCAAAAATTATCCCCCTCTCCCCCCGCCCAAACAATTCCTGCATACAGCACTGGTAAAGGGTGGTAAAATTTTACCAGGGATGCATGCTGTACAGAATTTAAGGGGATGCCATATCGATTTCAAACAATTTCACCACCATTTGTGTATGATTTAGACACTGATGCTGACTAATCTGAGTCTGTACGAGGTCTAGGCATGGCATAGAGAAGGGGCAAGTGCGGCACTAGGCCCATTTTGGGGGATCCATGTTTAAAAATTTTGGTTCGAATTCGAAAAAATTCGGTCTTGCTACATATATAATTCTTACATAAATGTGTTTGATAATTTAACGGTGATCCACTAGCTAATGCTGTATCAATCAATTCTTTTACTGTTTTATTATGTTCTGTAATCGAAAGTAGAGCCATTTGATCCGTGGGCGGTGATGTAGAAGAAAGGTTAATGGCAGTATTGATATTTGGTAAGGAATTTGCTAGTTGGGTATTTGCGTGTGACTCATCAGTACGAATAACATGATTGGGTTGAATCATAGGTAATGTTTCTTCAACACTTGTTTCCGGGCTAGTAGGTAAAAGACCGGATGCAAATTGGGGTGGAACTGGGGTTCCAGTTCTTTGTAAGTGAAGAAGTAAGGCCTGGTGCTAAAATTGGAAAGTTAGAGATGTAGCGGTGTATTATAGGGACCATGACAAAAATTATCTACTTATGCCCATCCTAGGCATAGGAGGACGGTGTGTGATATATCTGGACTCAAGAAATGCCCGCACCCCCCCCCCTCCCCACAGCTTATCAAAAAGGAGAGATCATATAAATATCCATCATGACCTTACCCTGGCTTTCACCAACCTCAACTCAGCTTCGTTGGCATTTAATTTGTGTGCTATTAATTCGGCTTGCTAAAATTTGCATATTTGTAAAAATGGAGAAAAAATTTCTTACTGTTTTCCAATGTTGAATTTGTCTAATTTTATTTTGCCTACATTTTCTCGATGCTAGAGCGTTTTTCTCTCTCTTAATTTTAAGCTTCTCTTTTTCTTCGGCTGGTAAATTCTCTTCGTCCTGGAAAATTCTTTATTACTTTTCTGATAAGCTTAGACATCAAAAAACAAAAAAGTTCAAAAAGTCAAACACTGTAACAAACTTCTATTGCAGTATAGTAAAAGGCTTACATTTTTTCCATTTGCCGAATTTGTTGGACTAGGTTGCTCCAGCCCGGGCAGTTGCATGCCAAGGTGGATGGCAGAAGATGTGGTTGGGGATAAGAAAATGTTTTTCTGTGGCAAGCCTAGAGTTGGCCATTGTATGCCATTTAGTAGTGGTAAGTGTGGTTGGAAAACCGATTGTTGTTGGTTGGCTATTGGAGATACAACGCCGATGGGTAAATTTGTTGGTAGAGGGATACCATTCTAAAAAATAATTTTTTTTAAGCTTTTGCATTTGCTTAATTTTCTATGCTGTTTAAAAATTTAATTTTTCAATTTTCTTAAAATTTATTTACCATCCTAAAATTTTGTTGCTGAGCCCAAAGGAGTGGTGTTGTAGTGGAAGTCATATTATTATCAATATATACAATTTTTGATTTTGATACAGTTTCTAAAAATAGCTGTTTATAATTTTAAAATCGTTCACTATACTAAAAACATGTATATATTTAAACGTATAAACAACATAGGCAAATTTTGTGCCCTCCTCAAAGTCCAAGATATCAAAATGTACTCGAGGAGAACAAAGAAACTATCTACTCATACTAAACGAATGTAAACAGTATTAACGATTGTGCTTTATTGATGTGCGTAACTAATAGTTAACATCTACTGATAAAAGGCAATAGCTTTGATCTGCTCCATTAGAGGACTGAGAAAAACGCATGAGACAAACAACGCCCTGATAGCTTGATAGTCTACCAAAAGTACACTAGTTCTGCTCGTACCATTGAAGCAGCCTCTCCCGACTACTGATAACATACAGGGTACGCTAAAGTGCGGACCTCATTGAATTTTGATTGTCTTTTTAATATTGCTAGTGCTAAATCATACTTTTTTGTTCAATCGCAATATTATCAACGCATTCCTAGAAAGTTCTGCTATTTCTCAAATTTCTTTTGCTCGTTCTTCACGTTTTTTCAGATCCAAAAATGCTAAAAAGGCAGCGGTTTACGAGTTGAATAAGCAAGGAAAGACTGTTCCAGAAATTACAAAGCTCTTGAATATGGATCGAAGCAACGTTAGATGATTCCGTATGAGCTATATTGGAATCGAAGGCAAATGCAAAAGCTCATAAAAATTTGGAGGCACTTCAAAAAGCATGGAAAGAACTCAACAATGAAACTTTACGTGCCATCGTAGATGACTTTCCAAAGAAACTTCAAGGATGCACAAGGAGGCTATTTTGAGTAAGATGTTAAAAATTTAGTTGTTTTGTGCTATACTTTCTTAAAATACACGTTTTTGTTTGTCTTTGTTACGTTTTACGGGTTATTTTGAATAAAATAAATGAGGTATACATTTTGGGTGCACCCTGTACATATTTCTATCTAGCAAATTTCTTAAAAAGGATGAGAAATACTTGGGTTGACTAAAAACAAGCCAAAAGAAAAATCACGAGAAACTCAGAAAATAGAAATTTTAAGACGATCACAATGGGGATTGTAAAGTACATCGTGTAGTTTAAGCAAAAAGATAAATAAAATGTAGTCAGATCCCGGAAGTATGAATTGCGGAAATCGGCATATTCTAAAACACACGAGTTCTTTTGAGATAAAAGAACAAGTGTGTTTTGTAGTATACAATGCAGGACGGTACTATCCATTTTCACTAACCACTACATTCCTCACTAATTTATATGCATGAAACTTTTAATCAGATTCAAGGAAGCGTTTTCAAGGGTCGAAATACATTCAATCGATTCCTAGCATAGAAAAACCCCCTGTAGCGTTATTTTGATGAAAATTAAAAAAAGAGAATTTTGCGATTTTTTCAAAAAAATTTCAAGTTTGTTAATTTTTACCAAAATAACTCTATAGGGGGTTTTCTATGTGAGGAATCAACTGTGCGCATTTCCGAACCTTGAAAACCCTTCCTTGATTCAGGGAAAAGGCATGTGTATTGAAGTGAGAATAGGCTAATTCAGGATCAGGGAAGCGTTTTCAAGGTTGCGCGCAATCGATTCCTCACATAGAAAAACCCCCTATAGGGTTATTTTGGTGAAAATTTTTGAAAAAATTGCGTAAAAATCGCAAAATTCTCATTTTTTAAATCACCCTGTAGAATTATGCCAACAGAAAAAAACAAAATCTTGCATCTTGTACTTGTTCAAAAGACTTAAACAATGTCTTGAATATAAAAATCACCTATAATTATCTACAAAATTAAAAATTTTTGTCTCAACACATTGTCTTATGACTCTACGCATTGAGATGCCTTAAAAATCCTGTTCTGATAAGGCTTTTATAGAATTGACATAGATTTTGTACCTTATCTTTAAAAGCTCAATGATGACAAATAGATCTAGATTTCTCGTTTTTTCTCTTAAAAATGGGTTTGGCTTATGCAAAATTTCATAATTTTATTCAAACATTTATTAAACTTTATTAAACTACACAAATGAGCCACAACTATTGAGTAAATATTATGACTAATTACAATATCTTACAAAAGTGTGCACAAAATGAATTATCAATGTTAGAAAACACGTCAGTTTTCAGAGAAAAGAAAGTATAAAAAAGAATGATTCATTGTATACAATACACAAAGTAACATCATTTAAACATAAAATGATATAATTTCAGAGATGATAAATACTATATTATTGGACCTTAAGCTAACATCATGGAGTGACTAATTATAATTTTGTTTGATCAAATAATAAAGTATCAAAAAAAGTTATCACTCATGCTAGCAAACTACAAAAATTGTGATACATTTGAAGAAAAATGCCAAAATGTACAGGCGTCCCAAAAAATTAGCACCTTTCGTGATTTTTACATGAATTTAGGACTCGGAATTTATTGCGCGCATTTCTAAAGCGTGAAAACGCTTCCTTGACTCTGAAAACCCCTAGATAGTCGGATTTCTGGTAAAATACAGTCAAACCTCGATTTAGCGCCCTCCTAGGGGGGGCGCTATATTTTGTTAATTTTTGAAAATGTGATTGATTTTAATGCAAATGATGTAAAAATATATATTTTTTTGGAATCTACACTACAAAATTGTGGAGAAAATGTGGTTAACCCATCAAAGTAGCCTTAAAAATGGCTAAAATACAAAAAAGCTAAAAAATGGCCAAAAAATTTTTGCGAATTTTTTAAAAATTCATTCATTTTTGGAGTTTCCATAGCCGATTCTTAAAGAAAATGTGGTTAACGACTTCAAATAGTATACAAAATAACCGAGATACAAAAAAAATCGAGTTTTTCTAATGGAAATTCTCCTAATCGATGGGGGAGCGCTAAATCGAGGTTTGACTGTATCAAACTCTTTTCATTTTCGCTACCATGAATCAGGGTCACAGAAGCGTTTTCACGCGTCGGGAATGCGCGAAATCGATTCTCCACATAAAATTACCACTATAGGATCATTTTTTGAAATTTCTAGTCACCAAATTCCGGGGACCACTCAATTTATGTAAAAATCACGAATAGTGCCATTCTTTTGGAGCCACGTGGTAGATATTTTCCTGAAAATATTTATCTCGGATAATTAACCACCTAAAATCGTTGACGGACATGATACATCACCAGTATAAAAACAAAACGTTATGCAACCACAATTGACAGCGTGAAATTGATCATTTAACTCTTTCAATTACCTCGGTACAGTTCCTATATTCGTCACCGCATTCGATGATCCTTTAAATATGTATCGAATTTGGCTCTTGAATGCCGTTCGGTATTCATAGCTCAACCAAAAGAAAACATAGTAATTAGCACTACAACCAATGTTTGTTGCAATTCCGGAGTACAACAAGACATAGAGTAGTAAAGTGTCGTCGTGTATGAAGAATAGGCTCAAAAGTCGGCTTAAGGTTGAAATCATCCATCCACAGACTAGGATCACCATAAGGACAGATAGAGATTTCATGCATTTTTGAGCGATGTTGTCTCGTCTAAATTATTATAAAATTGCTTTCAAAAGTTTGAAAGTATAGGTTTTGGGCATTGTTTCCAGATTCGGCTAGAATCGGAATACTCAAACTGTACTTGGTAATGGCTCAGTTAGGGGCAATAATTACATGAACCGAAAAATCGTTCGGTTCCGGCTAGACCTTTTTAGCTCGACCAGGCCCTTATCCATTATTTCCCACCCCTATAGCAGAGTTCTCAAAAGACCTAAAAGTTAGGCAAAAGGCCTGGTCAGACTTTTGGAGACTGCCGGGAATGGATCAGAAATTAGAGCTATACTCTGAGATTTTATTGATTCTATGATTATAATAACGAAAATATACCCAGAAAGTTTTATGTGAACCCAAAATAAACCATAAACTCCAACAATAAGGAACACCAAAGTCATTTGAACACATAACCAAATAAACTTTGCAGGGCCTTGAAATATTTCACCAATTACTACACAAACTACTGTCTTATCCGGTTCAATTAACATGACATTATACGCAACAAGCATCAAAACCACACTATAACTTGTAGCTACGAATAACATCAGAGATAAATAAGTCCAATGATTAACAAAAGGGTGTCTTAAAAATGTATTAGCTTGTCATTTATTTTTCCACAAGTTGAAAAACCCAGAAAAAGTCGGCTTTTTGTNGAATAACATCAGAGATAAATAAGTCCAATGATTAACAAAAGGGTGTCTTAAAAATGTATTAGCTTGTCATTTATTTTTCCACAAGTTGAAAAACCCAGAAAAAGTCGGCTTTTTGTAAAAAATGCCAAAAAATCGACTTTTCTGAGTTTTTGTAACTCATATTTCAGCATCTTCTTTTTTGATTGATAAAAAATTTACTTAGTGGGGAAGAGTACTACCAATAAGCGATCAAACCCTACAGCAAATGTGAAAAAAGCTCCCAAATTAAGAAAGAAAGCAGGCAAAACTTGATAGTAAAAGCAGGTTTGTAGACCCGTAGTGTTATGTCCGGTCAACACAAAATAAATCAGTGTGAAATGTCCAAGTTGATGAATTAGATCACCAAATGCATTAAACGCTATCAACCAATTACAAACGCCTCGAAGGGACCTAGTAGGAAAATTTTAAAGAGTGCCCAAAAAATGACACTTTTTACGATTTTCACAATTATTCAAATTTTTTAATTGACACCAAAACCCTATAAGGGGTTTTCTATGTGAGAAATAGATTGCGCGTATTGCTGAAGCCTGAAAATGCTTTCTTGGCCTTGTATTAGCCTATTTGAGCTCAATACACACATCTTCCATGGATCAGGGAAGCGTTTTCAGGGTTCGAATATGCGCACAATCAATTACTCGCATAGGAACCCCCTGTGGGATCACTTTGGTGAAAATTAAAAACTTGAAAAAATAGTGTGAACATCGCAAAAAGTGCCATTTGTTTGGGGGCATCCTGTATAAATAAATTATCCAAAAATGGCATACTTATTAAACAATGTGACTAAAACTATGCAAGCATTTCCAAAGATACCAAATATGGTTAAAATAAAAATCACTACTGTTGGAATAAGGATAGCAATTGTTATTTTATTATCAACCTCGTCAGACATTATAAAGAATTTAAAATACAAGAGAAGAAGAATTAGGATGTTCACGCAAGTAGCTGAGACAAAAGGTACAAATTTAATCTCTTGATTCTTCAAATGAATTTAGTTTTGAATCATAACTTGAGAAGAGAGAGAAAACTACAAATAATACATTTTTTGAAAGGAAAGAATAACTTTCTACAGATTTTCTATTGTTTTAAAAACGTATAGGATATGACTGGGTGTTTATAATTATTAAGAATAAAAACTACTGATTTGCGAGAAAAGCACGTCTCGGCGCTTTTCCCACGCATCCCGTCAGTAATCTTTAACATATCTGATATATGACAGACACAAAAAGATAGATTAAAAAAAAACAATAATATAGATGAAAACAGGATCGTGGGCAGTCTATCGCAACATATCGCATTGCGATAGGTTTTAAGTTGCGATATACTGAAATTACACCATTGGATTACAGTGTAGCGGCAATAATACTTTTAACACCAATCGAAAAATCAATAAAATTAAAACTGTCTTATATCCGCGGAATTAAATCCGGTTTTTTGTATTTGTTACTTCAAACTTTTGGAAAAATTGGAAATAAGTTCTAAATTTTTTGAGATTTTTCGATTATGAAAACCAAAAGTTTTCATGGAAAAATAATAGCAACACCGTATTTTGCTCATAAAAATGTGAATATGCAAAAATTTTCATGAATAAAAAAATGAATTTTGGGCGCGGGATCAAACTCTATGAGTGAATGCAGAGAGTTTTAGCCACTGCCATGTGCGAAACCCTAAAATCTCATGATACTCGTTTTGAAGAGCTCGGCGAGCTGAGTCGATGGGCTACGTTGTTTAAATTTTGACCCTTGCCTTCACCTTTTCGAATTTTTTGTTTCCGTGACTTTTCCCAGTCAAAATTTTATTTAATTAAAAATAAATTGTATTTTTAAAATTAATTATTATTATGCAGTAGTTGTTATTTCTTAGGCAACTAAATTTGTTTTGATTTTATTTATATCTTTTAATCTTACCATATCGATAGTTAAGTTGGATACGCTGATAGTAATATCGCGTATAGACTCCAATCATTGCTAAGTTAGTAGCTGATGTATAAATGGGACTTCCAGAAACATCAGCTCCTGTACAAACTCTATAAAAATTACCACCCTACAAGGTTTCAGCAAAACGTACTTAAAAATAAAATTTCGTGATTTTTTTTATTACTTTTTGTCTTCATTGCGCTCTATCGAACCACTGGCTTTTTCAAAAATTAATTCAAATTCAAAATTTTGTTCCAATATTCAGACCTTGAAGATATTTTTAAAAAATTCCCCAATTGTACTAGCAAGTTACAAAAAACTTCATATCAAAAATTTTTTCTTCTTTGAGAAATCGCTTTTTAATTTTAAGGACAATATGCTGAGACACCTTGCACAGAGCACCAAATTGCCGAAAAAGTAAGATAGGCAAGGGTAAAAATTAAAAAATCTCGCCAATCGACTCAGCTCGTCGATCGCGCCAAAACGGATACAATATCATGGGGTTTTGAGGGTTTGAACCATGGCCGATTGGCTAACATGCTCGTTCTTTACTCATAGGGTTCGTGTTCGATCCCGCACCCAAAAGTCATTTGTTATTTTGTCAAAATTCATGAAAATTTTTGCATCTCACATTTTTAGAACGATGGCGCTATTATTTTTCCACAAAATTTTTTGAAAAAATAAGAACAATCGAAAAATCTCAAAAAATCTAAAAAATTTTTTCCAATTTTTACAAAAGTTTTCATGGAAAAATAATAGCGCCATCATCAGTTTCCCACATAAAAATGTGGATATGCAAAAATTTTCATGAGTTAAATAAAAAGACAACTAAATAAAAAAATGACTTTTGAGAGCGGGATCGAACTCATGACCTATGAGTGAAGGCCGAGCACGTTAGGCAATCGGCCATGGAACAACTCCCCTCAAAAGCCATGATATGGTACTCGCTTTCAAGCGCTCAGTGAGCTGAGTCGATTGGCAAAATTTTTTTAATTTGATCCTTGCCTGAACCTTTTTCCTCCTCTTTGGTGCGCCGTGCCTGTACATCACTTGGCTTTATTTCTAACCTGAAACCAGTCCTTTCAAAGTTGCCTAATTTTATTTCACTGAAGCCAAAGAAGCATCCATCTGAGCTAACATAACCAACACCAACAAGTTGGATTTGAACTTTATAACCGGTTGGAGCTTGTATCCACCACCAACATGAAGTAAAAGTATCCAGTATGTTTAAATTGTCTTGGCCAACAGTGACATCGAAAAATTGCCAATTTGTTGTGGCCTGAAATAAAATCGTTGTTTTTAGTGGTTATTTAAAAAAAAACCGAAATAATGGCGCCACAAGTAGAGCTTCCATTTGAAGCCGGTTGTCTTTGGTCACATAATGTACCAGAAAATCCCCAAGGACAAATACAACTAGCGCATCTACTCGGATTTGTATATCCTCCATTTTTGCAAGCGAGTTCTGATGAACAGCCGGCACTGCATGAATAATGCAAATTCATGACTTTTACATCGTTAAATGAGGGATATACCCGACTACCCATGGTTCGTTGATATGGAGACTCCAAGGCTCTTATGACGGTGATATTTGAGTTGATAGCAAAACCGGCTAAAATTAAATTTTGTAACTTTAGGGAAGAAATGCGTTTTTTCTGCGCCTGGTTCAATCCCCATCAGAGCTGAGTTGTTTTTGCGTCATTTAATAAGTGGTATATTTTAGTAATTTTTGGTAAAGGAACCTGAAAAAACCTGAGATTCCCGGTCTCGTCCCTTATGACTCTACTTTAAATTATAAGCGGGATTCGAACACTAGCCTATAAACTGCAAATCTGTCACTTTAGCCACTCGGCCATATGGAAAAACCCATGCTATGGTATTCGTTCTACTCGTCTTGGCGAGCTGAGTCGAATGTCATGACTCGATTTTAAAATTTCGAATTTTCTCAAATTTTAGCAACAAAAAAACCGCCGTGGTTTTTCTATGGGGGAACACGAATTTTCTATTTCTCTGCGACCTCAAAAACGGGGGTATACGTTGGTTTCAATGAAAACGGAAAAACTTTTTTACTGTGCCCTCCGTTATATTGATCTGGGTTCGAAAAGTCAAGATATGGTCTCTTAAGCTGTAGGGGACGATGATAGAAGATCGACGCAAAAATCATCGAGATTGGAGGCAAAAATTTTTTCAATTTTTTACCCGTTGGGTAAAAAGTAATATATACTAATTTTTTCAAAAAATTCTCCAAATCGGATGATTTTTTGCAATCTGAAAGAAATTTTTGATTTTTAGGAGAATAAAGGGGTCATTCTAGCTATTAGGCCATGCGCCCAACTTTTTTTAATCTCGACATGAAAAAGAGTTTAACGGAAAAAGACTTGAAAAGTTTTAAATATGAAAAATAGTCGATTTTTCAAATTTTGAGATAAAAATGGGAAAAAATTTGTCGCAATAAATGGCTTTAGTCTTACCTTCACTATAGTGCATAACACTTCCATAGTCATATTGAACGCCGTAGTTATTGTTGGTTGCTGTAGTTTCTTTATTAAAGTTGTGTAGATTGTTAGGATCAATGTTATTCAAATTTAATGAGACATAACTATCACGATCATAGCGAGATTGCTCATGGAAAAAGCTAAAAACTTTGCTTTTTACTTTTTTTTATCTCTTACCCAAGTGCGTGCCCAACTTCATGAGTGATAATGCCAATCTAAAAACTTTTTTACATCGTTTTAATAATCTTAAATTTAAGCTTTACATGTTCACATCCAGCTCCAATTGACAAATCCTGCGACGTCCATCCAGATGCTGCATTGTTTCCTATATAGCTCCAACATCCTGAGCCCTTGAAAAATCTGATTTTATTCGCCGAAGCAACAGAATTTTCCGTAAAGCATAAACAAATGTGATTTTGCCAATATTGAAGCGACAAGCGAATTAATGACTTCGTAGTAGCAGCTAAATTTTCTTATATAAAGCGTGTAATGTCTGTCTTTGCGTGCGTCCAGACTAACTTTTGAAGGAGCGATCCAAACCCTTCAAACGATATACCATTGTGAAGAGGATGAAATCCTAAGATCTTTGACACCGAAATCGAGGGGGGTACCCCCTAGAAAATTAGAAAATCGATTTATAATTTTCACGTTATAAACGTGCAGACAAGTCTGTGGTACGCAGATTAATGCATGCTATGTGAATTTAAAGAGAACTATACAAGTGCGCTGATTAATATCTAGGGAGAGACGCTCGGGAACGCCGCTTGAGACGCTGGAAAGCGAGGCCGAAGGCCAAGCACTCACTCGGAACGCGAAACCGAGCGCCACAGAGGGCCAAGGCACTGCCTCCAGTATTAGTGAAAATTTGCGCATTTACTCTCAAAACTTACTAATTGATGCATCAAAATAGTAAGGAATGCAAATCGGACTTTTCGGCCAGAATTTTGGAAAATTTTGGTTTCTATAAGCAGCACCGCGTTTTTGCCGTAAATCAGTTAGTTCTTCCTTTTCGGCATCGAAGATAGCGTGTAAAGCATCGATTTGTTGTTCATTAGGGATTATATCGCACTAAATTATATAGGGTGTTCCAAAAAGTGGATTTTTCAAATTTTTAATCTTTTAAAGGGAAAGAAGAATTTTGGGGAGTCGAAATTTTAGGGATTTTTGTACACATTTGTTCCCACTATACCCCTGGCTGCTTTAACCTGATTCAACTGTCCAAATGAAGTAGTATTGTCTAAAAAATACTTCAAGAGCGCATTCTTCGATTCCAGCACCTCTATTGATATTACAATGATTCGGCGCTTCTCTCGTTGTTATATTGCCGATACCATTATCGAAGTTAGTTTCTTCTTGTCTACTCTTATGTTCCCATTTATGCTAATTTTTAATAGATTAATTCAAAAATAACTAATATATTTCTAACCTTAGACTCACGTTGACGTAATCGAGCAGATACTTTTTCTTTATACTTGGCTACTTTTTCACAAACACGTTCAATTTCCGATTCAGATCGATGTCTACTCAGAAATTCTTTTTTAGCTTGCTAAAATTAAGATAAACCTATATTTGACCTCTCAAGTAATATGTAATCCTAATTTTGTGAATTTTTTACTTCCTCCCACATAATCAAAGTGAACGGACGTAATCCTCTTTTCTTGAGCGCTGGATCCCCCACATGGCGATTTTTTGTACTAAAATTGGAGCAAATTCGACATTTTAAGAGACAATATCTCGAGATTTCGAACCTGAAAAATTTTCTTCTCATGAGAACGACAAAACCTAGCAAATATTAAAGTAGGATGCTCAAAACGATTTTTAAAGCCGTTCCCGACCAAATTCTCGAACCCTCAAAATTCTTTTAGGAGCTTAGAAGATGTAATACCCCCAATTTTAAGCCATTTTTCGAAATTTCAAACGCGTATAACTCCGTGAAATCGCACTTTTATGGCCTAAAAATGGCATATATCGATGAGATACACTCTCCCGAACATTCCTGTAAATTTTCATTGAAATCTGAGAACCTTCGATTTTTGCCCATATTTTGGCTTGACACTAGGTTCTATAGGGGCAAAAATCGAAGGTTCTCGGATTTTGATGAAAATTTACAAGAATGTTCGAGAGGATGTATCTCATCGATATATGCCATTTTTAGGCCATAAAAGTGCGATTTCACGGAGTTATACGCGTTTGAAATTTCGAAAAATGGCTTAAAATTGGGGGTAGTACATCTTCTAAGCTCCTAAAAGAATTTTGAGGGTTCGAGAATTTGATCGGATACGGCTTTAAAAATCGTTTCGAGCATCCTACTTTAATATTTGCTAGGTTTTGTCGTTCTCATGAGAAGAAAATTTTCTAGTGCCGGTAGGTGCGAATTTTTAAGATATCGCCTCTTAAAAACGAGTCATGCCATTCGATTCAGCTCGCCGAGACGAGTAGAACAAATACCTTAACACGAGTTAAGCGCCGCGGACTCCGCTATGTCCGCGACGTTCATAAGAACAAGGCCATTTTCTAGCATTATGATGTATTCTCTGACTTTGGTGAATCTCGATAATACGCGTCAGTTTCTCGCGCGAAAATCCGTATCCGCTTTATTATTTAAAGATGGAGTTTTCCATCCCGAGTTCATATCCGAGTGGCTAAAGTGACAGATTTTCAGTTTATTAGGGTAGGGTTGGAATCCACTTTGAATTTAAAATTGTCCAAATTCCATGAAAATTTTTGTATATCTCTATATTGGCTACTAAAATATTTTGTGATCATAATTGGATCATTAAACATTTGGAGCTAGTAAACCTGGGGGGCCCCATTGTTCATGAATCCAAAGGTCGAAATAAAATTTTCTAAAATGACATCCCCTAGGGGTAAAATTTGACGAGAAACACGATGGTGTTTCTCGTCAAATTTTGGCATTATTTCCGCTTCAAAATAATCGAAAATTTGTATTTTTTCAATTTTTATATAACCAAAACAGAACAAATAGTCAACAAAACATTTTAACCATCAACCAGGTAATGCGGAAATCATGCCACCATCGTGTTCCTCGTCAAATTTTACCCCTAGGAGGTGTCATTTTATAAAATTTTTAGAAAATTTTATTTCGACCTTTGGATTCATGACAATGAGGCCCTCAGGTTTACTAGCTCCAAACATTTTCTGTAGCTATTAGTAATAGTGATTTTAAGTTTTATAAAACCTAACCTTACTTTACAATCACAGCAAGATTTACTGACCTAAAAATGAATGCAAAGTGTCTTAGAGACCAAGTTAGAGATAAATTTGCATGAAATTTGGACAACTTTAAATTCGAAGCGGGATTCGAACCCTAACCTGCCAATTTGTCAATTTATCCACTCGGTCATGGACTCAAGATGGAAAACCTCATGTTATGGTATTCGTTCTACTTGTCTCAGTGAGCTGAGCCAAATAGCATGACTCACTTTTAAAATTTCAAACTTCCTCCAATTTTAGCACAAAAACCACCGTGCCCAAGTTTCCTATTTTTCAAATTTTCTTACTCGAAATCTTCCAGATTTCGGAAATGAATCTATTGCAACAACTAGCAAAAGAAAGAACAGTACAACACTATAAATTTTCATGACGCACCTATTGCTCTTTTTTGATAAAATGACATCTTCGTTACAATTATGTCTTTTTTAAGCTTTTTCTTGTATGCTTTTTGCCTACATGGAAAACACAATGAATTAATAATTTTACGTTTTGCACACAAGCTATAAAGTTATCATTTTTGGTGTGTTAGCATTAGAAATTTGTGGATAGGGTGTGTGCTTGTGCGCTTAAATTAGACATAAGCTATATTGACGATATGCTATGATTTATATTATGTTTGTTTTATTCAAATGACGTAGATAGGGGTTCTTATGGACAATGTGCCATTTGAATGGGAGACTAGAAGCCTTACATGCAAAACACAATGAATTAATAATTTTACGCTTTGAAATTTTTAATACCACTTTGAAAGGGAGTGGCATAGCTAGACCCCAGCAAAGGATGTTACTATAATTGAATTTTGAAAATGGGCATTTTTGGAAAAAAAAGTTTCACGTACTGAGAGCGCGATTGTATATCGCTTTTGTAAAAGATTAATTTTGCAAAAAATGACTAAAAAATGTCAATTTTTAGCCAAAAATTGCATTTTTTTTCTAAAATCACGTTTTGAGCAAAAATATCGAATTTTTTATGATTTTTGAAAAATGCATTTTTTAGTGAACAATTCAAAAAATAGTCATTTTTTCAAAAGAAATTTAAATCAGAATAGCCTTAGTTCCCAAAGGGAAAATTTTATAAATTTTCAGGAACAGACGAGGGGCTTTCCCCGCCGCCTCTTAGCTAAGCCAATGAGGAGAGAGGAATATAATTAAAGGGTTCTAAAATTCTCTCGAAGATGTATTTTGAATGGGCTGGTTTTTAGCAAATGCTTTTAATCTTAAGTCGGACTTATACTTCGTTTCCTGGGCAATGTAAAAAAAGTTGGCACTAATTTAGTTGTTTGTTAAACGCGATCCCATCTAATTTGGCAAGTTAAGCAACGTTGGGCCCGCGGGTTCGACCCCCGGTGAGTAGAATAGTAAGAAATTGAAAAAATTTTATCAGACCCCCTAAATGCGACCTCCTAGAATTTTTGCCTACTTTTTTCCATGAAAAAATTTTTCTAGCCCTGAAAATTGAAAATAAAAATCTCATTGAAGAGGTTACAATTTATAGTAGAATGATTTTTAAAGTCAATTTTCAGGCCTATTCCTAGAAAAAAGTTTTCCAAGGAAAATAAAAGTAGGAAAAAATTCTAGGAGGTCGAATTTAGGAGGTCTGATAAAAAAATTTTCAATTTCTAGCCCTGAAAATTGGGGTCTGATAAAAAATTTTTCAATATTTTATTCGCCGGGGATCGAACCTGCGGGTCCAACGTTGCTTAACTTGCCAGATCGGGCGGGATTGCGTTCAATGACTAACTAAATTAGTGCCCAACTTTTTTTACGTTGCCTGAGAAACACGTTTATAATAAACTTGATTTTTAATTGTAAATCAACTAAACCACACAGCTATTTAAAACTAATTTAATAAATTAATATGTGCGCAAACAATTAATCCGTAGAATAGCGGAGTCTATACGTATCATAAATTTATTATTAACAGCAGTATCTTGGAGCTATATACCGCGCTTTAATATTTTATAAACTTATGAAATTGTCTTGTACAGAGGCTTTCTTGACTACAAGGGAAGTGCGCCAGTTGATGGTGCGATTTTTCAAAAAAGTCAAGTATAGTTATTTAGGGTACCATGAAATGCATTGAAAAAATTAGTGTTAGCTTAA
>OZJO01011345.1:0-12156 GCA_900406225.1 Acrobeloides nanus | reverse complement strand
TTCAAAAAAGTTTGTGTATTACAACGAAGAGCTTGTAACAAATTCAAAATTTCAAACGCAATTATCTCGAAAACTACGATTCAAAACAAACCGTAAAAACAAAAAATGCTCCATTTTTCATGATCTTTCCGAATACCGTATTTCCTCTAAAATAACCCCCCCCCGTTTTGCTTAACCCCCTTTTTCGTAACCCCCGTTTTGTCTGACCCCCGATTTTGTTTAACCCCCGTTTTGCTTAACCATCGTTTTGCTTAACCCCCTTTTTCGTAACCCCCGTTTTGTCTGACCCCCGATTTTGTTTAACCCCCTTTTTTAACCCCCGTTTTGCTTAACCCCCTTTTTGCTTAACCCTGGAAAATTGACGCTGGGGGGGGGGTTATTTTAGAGGGAGAGGTTATTTTTTCAACCACCCTCGAAAGGGGGGGGTTATTTTAGAGGAAATACGGTATATCATTTTTTCATATGATTGTAAATTACTGGACTGGTCCTTTAACAATAATAGGATTTTTATGATTTTTTACGCTTATTGCGTACAAATTTTCCTATTTTTTTAACATTTTAATCAATTTGTTTCTTTTAAAACAATGCAATTTTGTCCTTGAAAAGGTTTGCAATGAGTCCCCCCCCCCTCCATCCCTGAGCCCCCAGAGTCGCTCTTGGAAACATCTGATGATTACATAAAATAATATGTTTTTAGAATGGTTTATTCATATAAAATATATTCCGTTTATGGCTATAATTTTGTCGGTGGTAAAATATTGGATGATTATGCATTTCTTTATGTATCTAGACCTTTTTATATTATTGCTACAATTATTCCAGTGGCTTGTTATGCCTATGTAAATTTCATTTTTATAGGGCATTTCTGGAATTTAAAAAAAGTTAACACCCATGGCTCCGCAACAAGTAGCGCAAAATTCATTTTGAGTAGGCGAAGGTTCGATCCTAAATCGGAATTTTTTATCGAATCAAACAAATTGTTAAAGGGGGATGTACTTTGTAGCCGCATCTCGAAAAAAAATTCATTTTCACAAAAAGACCCTATTTCCATAGAAAGTCGATTAAAGCACCTTTTTCCAACTTTATGAGGCGAATAGACCGCTACCAAAATTATCCAATTTGAAGGTTGTATAGTGTTATTGAAACGAAATCTTGATTCATGTTTTCGTTTCAATAACCCAACACAACCTAAATTGTATAATTTTGGTGGCATTTTATTCGTCTAATAGTTGTAAAAAAGTGCTGCAATCGACTTTTTATGAAAATTTTAAGATCCTTGTACAAATGGATTTTTAAAACATTTCGTGGACAAAATGTTTACATATAATTTTATGGGGGTTTGTTTTAACAACTTTTTGATTCAATAAAACAAAATTTGATCTCTATCGATCGAACAAAAATCTTTGCTCCATTTTTTGAAAAAAAAGTTTTTTTGGAAATCAAACGTTTTGCAATACCGGAATAGAACCTGCGGGCCCAACGTTGCTTAACTTACCAGATCGGACGTGCGGCTTTCCGCTGCACTATGGGTCCTCAACTTTTTTTCACTCCAACTGAAATGGAATAATATTTTTTTAAAGGTTTTTGGATATGCATATTGGATGAAACGACAAGTGACAACGGTTAGAGAAGGTAGCCGTACAGAATTAATTCGTTCTCTTTTATTCGCAATGATTTTTTTCTTCTACATGTGTAAGTAAATAAACAAACCCTTAACAAAAAAGGCATGCGAGGCCGAATTTAGGGGGCATATTAGGTTGTTCCAGTGACGTAACCACAGGGGGTACCGGTACCCCCCTTACGGGCCAAAGGCCCGAAAAAACATAAGGGCCCCCTTATGGTTTTTTAGAAAAAGGCTTGGTACCCCCCTTAAAAATTTTGGCTATGTCACTGGGTTGTTCGGAAAGTATCTTACCCTGCTTTATTCTACTAAATCTCGATCCAGAAATCTGTTTTCGTCACAATTTTTTCAATATTAGGCAAGAATGTATGCTGAATAGTATCCAATCAGTCTTTTTGAGCGTAACTCATGTTTTCGTGTCAATATACAGACTTCTTAAAAAATGAGTTTTTTCAATGTTGCAAATTAATTTTAAAATGTCGATTTTTAGTTATAGAANTACATCTAAAAAAGAACAATGTAAAAAAGGTGAACATGTAAAATAAAGTCGCATAGCGCAGTTGGATAGAGTACTGTTCTTTATATCTAAAGGTACAGGGTTCGAGTCCCGTGTGTGTATGTGGCTTTTTGCATTTGGTTTTAAAAACTCATTTTCATTTCGAGTTTTTGGCTCTCTTGGTCCATGTTGGGAACAAAAACTCGAATTTCCAAAAAGTTGGCTGAAATTTGGTGTCAGGGGGTTTTTCGACATGAGGAACACGAATCTGAAGGAATTTTTTGATTTTAACCACGGGAAGATACTCCTACGAAGGTTCTTCACTAATTTTTTTGTGCTGAAAATTTGCTATTACAAAACCCACCAGTTAGGCCCAGTAGGTTTTCCCTTGGGTAACATAGTTTCGTCATCCAGCGGAATACGCACATGCCCACAACAACTCGACTCATTTTTTGGATCTTTATAGACTTTAATACTGAGGCGTAGTGGTGAGTCGTCGAATAGAGTAGACGTAGATCCAGAACTGCTTGTTGGAGTCGGTCGTCTTATTGAACAAGGAGTGCCTGAAGAGATTTCAATAAAAACTTTTAGAGTGAAAACTAGCCGTTGTGACATAAAGAGAAGTCACGACTCTAACTGTTGTGACACGCATTGTGACGCCACAACGATTTCACGACGGCTAGCGTTCACCCTGATTATTTTTTACCTGGAGTCAAAGTTAGCGAATGAACAGATTGTGTGGTGCAATCCGAAGTCACCGAATCGACGCTCAATTGCCTGGCACGAGCTTCTTTAAGCCTTTCAGCAAATCCACTACAGTCCAACTGGACCGTTTGAAGGCTTCTTCTCTCGGAAGAAATTTTCAGCTTTTCCATGGAAGTGAACTCGCCGTGTCCAGCTACTCGAAATCCCAAATAGGCTTGACCATTTGAACTGCGGAGTTGGTCAGCGGCGTGTGGTGGCACCGTGAAGTCCAATATTCTAATAAAAAAAATAAGTTCTCAAGAAAACGATGGCATCACCCCATTTTCCCCCAATGGACATTTCCTCCCAGAAGTTGCCACAATTTGTAAAATTCGCATATTTACAAGGTGGGGCAAATTCGTGGGCTTAGAGATCTTTTAGAAATATCTTCATCATTTGTAGTACGATCTACAGAAAAATAACATTTTCATCATCATTTTGCTAAAATATGTATACGCGGAGCAAATGTCCCGTGGGGAGAGGGAGATACGAAAAAATTATATATTCGAAAAATTCATGAAAAATGGAGCATGTTTTGTTTTACGTCATGTTCTGAATCGTTGTGGTTTTTGAGAGAATTGCGTTTGAAATTGTTCATGTTTTCGTTGTAATATGCAAACTTTTTTGAACTTTTTGCGGGAAAATCAACTTTTGCATCGATTTAAAAAATTTTCATAACATGTTTTATAACTCACCAAGACGCATAAAATGACACCAAAATTATCTAATTTGAAAATTGTTTTGTGTTATTGGAACGAAAACCCTGATTCATGTTTTCGTTTCAATAACGCAAAACAATTTTCAAATTGGATAAAATTCGTCTCGAGTTGTAAAAATTGCTACAATGCCCATGTTATCAACAATTTTAAAAAATCGATGCAAAAGCTGATTTTTTCGCAAAAAAATTCAAAAAGTTTGTGTATTACAACGAAAACATGAACGCCGTGAAAATTCGTCCCTGAATCAATAAAATTTGTGTACAGGGTGGTGCAAAAAAAGTGGCAAAAATGGTCATTTTGGGGGTATTTTTTCGGGCTCAAAAACACTCTTTTTTACCATTTTAGGGGTCAAAAAATTTTTTCGACGCAGGATTCGTGTTTTTCAGCTATTTTTATCCCTAGAAATGTTTTTAGAAAAAAATTTTTTTTGAAAAAATGACCATTTTTGCCACTTTTTTTGCACCACCCTGTATATTGATGCGAAAATTCAAAACTTTTTTGATAGTTTTCGTAAGTCGATGAAAAACGAAAATTTAAAAAAATTTTCGCGTCAATATACAACTTTTATTGATTCATGTTTTCGTTGTAATACACAGATTTCAAAAATCGCCAACTTCAAACGCAATTCTCTAAAAAAACTACAACGATTCAGTGCATGCCGTAAAAACAAAAAATGCTCCATTTTTCATGAATTTTCCGAATATACAATTTGTACATAGAGTTTTTTAAATAAAAAATTTGCGCCAAAATGCAAAAACCATTTTCTTCAAAAATACCCAATAAAAAAACGCGTAAAATCCGTGCAATTCATCCTCGAAAATCCGTTCATTCATACGCACACCGATTTTCATTCATAAAATCGCCGAGCAAACACAATGAGAAGCGTTTATTGTGAAGAAGAAAAAAACTACGACGCCGAGCAAAAATTTTGCGTTCGTCCGTCCACCCAAACAGATGAGACAAAACAGGCGGCCAATGTGTTGGAATCGCAACAGCTCGACTCATCCCCGGCAATCTCCATCTTCTTCTACAACACAACACCGAGACCAAGGAGTTCGCGAAGGCGGAATGGGAAAAAGCAATTGTTCAGTTTTCCCTCGCACTCAAATGAGGGCAATTGAAACGGGCAGGAAGAAGTTCAGATGGTGAAAATGCAGATTCCGGTCAATAAACAAGGATTTTTTTAGCTTACAAGGGATGGTCCCCCAACTTGCCAATCACCAAATCTAATTTTTCATCATAGTTTCTACTATAGCTATTTTTTGCACTTATTTTGAAACAATTTGGTGATTGGTAAGTTGGATGGATCATCCCTTGTTAGTTGAGTCAATATTTAAAAGCATACGTAAGAACAATCGAGAGGTTAGTGCTCAAAAGTTGCTAAAAACGTATGAACACTTCAGTCTATTTACGAATAGAAGAAAAGAAGAAAGGTAAGAATGGATCTCTGGTAACAAAACTATGACGTAAAATAGGCAAACTAGCCATGAAAAATAGTAAAACGCAGTTTTTGATGACTTAGGGAACACGAATGCGATATTATTTTTTTAACAAAATTTGTTATAAAAATTAAAAAATTAGGGTTATCCCTAAAAATTCAAAATATGCGAATTTCAAAAATGGCTCAAAATTGTCTGATTTTTTGTACTCGGAAGTTTTCGACTATGGGGAACACGATGGCGATATTATTTTTTACTAAAAATTTGGGCCATTTGAAACTTTTGGACACCTGGAAACTTTTACCATCCCCTAATAATAATAAAAATTTATGAGAGAAACAAGATTGTGAAAAAAAATTCAAACGAAATAAACATCAAACAAGCATAAAATGGTTAAAATCAGAAAGCTCAAAACTCATCAGATACAGTATCAATTTTACAAACAAAAAATATCCATTTCCGGCTCTACAAATGAAACAAAGCCAACAAATTCGTCGGAAATTTCCGCCATAAAATGGATTGTTATCAAAAAAGAAGATAGCCATGAATGATTATAGTATGATTAGAAGAAAATTTCAAGGCATAAGCTGTGAAAAGCAAGTGACTATCAATAACGTTTAGAAACATAAGAAAATATATTACTGAGCTACAAGGTGAGCCAAAAACCGTACTTATGCGTTTTCTTGGCAAAAAATTTTCACCATCAAAAACGCAAAAGTACGGTTTTTTGGCTCACCCTATAGTCTTTAAAATTCCAATTTTACCTTAATTTCATAATCTTCGAAGCGGCGTCATAAGTAGTGTCTAAACAAATCTCTCCGATGCCTGTCGAGACTGCAGATTTTGTGCCTGAAACTCCATAGACGGTGTACCAGTTGTCTTGTGATGCCGCTTGAACGGCTTCTTTTCGTCGAATTAATGCCCTGCCGATGAGGCGACTTTTTTGGTTGGGAATTTGCTCGGTCACATAGAGACGAAGAGAAGTTATGTTCGGTTTGAATTCTTGAGTGAATTCGTCTCCAAACACGCACCTAAATTTTGTTGGATATATTTTAAAAATAATCTAACAAAACAAGATTTGTGCTGTTATTAAATTTTTTGATATGAAGCCGAAAAGAGTAGCAATAAATTTTTGGTTAAAATTGTTGAAAATTTTTTTAAATATTGCATGTTGTTGGATAAGCCCAAGCCTAGATATAAGCTTAAGCCTAAGCCCTTTATCTTCCAAGTAAATATTATCAAGACACTTTTGATAAGTTCAAAAAATTTCCCATACATTTTTTATTTTCAAACATCTACTTACGAAGAAGTACATGGAACCATCGCCGTTTGAAAAACATCCTGATTGTCAAACTTCACTTGGACACTCAATTTCGCTTGCCCATCACATTTATTCACCATTTTGAGTTGAACAATGTTGATCCTCAACCATTCGACGATTCTCGGAAGTGGCGCAGAGCCGAGCCGATTGGCGAGTGCAGTCGAAAGCAGACCTAAAGCAACTTGTTGAGAAGTGCTTGTTGAGCTTGTAAGTGATGTCCGACTACTGCTCGTCGAGTCTGATTGTTTGTTTCCGTTTTTTGGAAGGTCACTTGAGGCCGGAGATGTCGACGTGGATGAAATGGAGATAGGTTCAAGCTCTTCTAATGCTAATTGTTGGAAGGTGTCATCAATTGAATCGGTGATGGAGATTTGTGGAGGGATACTATGAGATGAAGTATGGTCATGTTTTGGTTGAGTTGAACTGATTGGAGTAGGAAGATCTTGTGCCTCATGGAAGTGCTCATGATCCTGTTTCGAAGGTGGTGATGGATGGTTGTCTTTAAAAATGTCTGTCATGGCTTGAGTTTCATAGGTGATGTCTTTAGAGGTCTCACTACTAGACAAAGTTTTTGTTTCATCTTCTTCTATAAACTTTTTGGGTGTAACAAGCTCATCTTCTTCCAAAATTTTTGATGCTAAGCCTTCGTCTGTTGTCACAGAAACAGCTTTAGAATCTTCTTGAGCCTCATTTTGGCAACTTTCTGGTGTTGTTAGCATGCCAAGCTCTATTTCTTGTTTTTCATGAAAAGTGCAATTTTCGAGCGCAGATTTATCCTCATTTTCAGGTTCGCTTGTAGACTTGCCAACTACGTTTTCATCAAAATCTACTCTTTCAACGATAAAGTCTATGTCATGTAGTTCGTAGGAGTCTTTCTCTAAAATTTCATAAGTATAAGAAATAGTGGCGTAGCGAGTAACGTAACAAGAAATTTCATGGGAGGGGAGGCACATTACCTTGGTCTCCCAAGGTGATTTTGTTCGAATTTTTCCAAAAATTGCCTTCGCTCTTCAAGGTGGTTTTTTCGCAATTTTTTCAAAATTTTCAAAAAATAACCTTAATCCCCATTATGTTTTCGAGCCGACAGGCGTGAAAATTTTTTAAGTGAAAATACTAATTTTTAAGCTGAAAATGCTCCAAAATTTTCAATTTTTTTCGAAATCCTCAAGTTTAGACAAAAACCAGCGCCGCTGGCAAAATTTTGTTTTTTGTAAAATAATGGTTTATAAGCTGTAAATGCCCAGAAAATGAAGTTTTTAGTGAAAAAATAGCAGATTTTGGACATTTTTGTTGAAAAAATGGGAAATTTTGATCAATTTTTGTGAAATAATTGAAGAATTCACCATTAGGAAAATTGAAAAATTGTAATAGGACATATAAAAATTTCTTCAAAAATCCTAATGGTGAATTTTTCACTCGGACCAGATTAGAGTCCGCTTGAAACACACGTGCACTCACCTTGTTCATGAGCTTCTTCTTTTGGAATATCATCGAAAATTACGCATGGCGACACGCTCAACTCTTGTGCTACATCAACAACATTCGTGCCTTGGATTGTGAAACCGCATTCGCTCATTCCTTCATACTATGAGTATATTACCTAAAAAGTGAAATCTTGAAAAAGTATGAAAAAATTCACATAAATTTCACGCAAAAATAAAAAATTCAGCACGAAAATAGATAAGTTAATCATTTCTAAACAATTTAATAGAATTTGGAAAAATGAAAAACCGTTTGAACAGCATCCGAAAAGCTTTCTAAAAAAAGAACAAATAGCAATAGCCAATTCCATTTTTTTAATCATAAATATTTAAAGAGGGCGTGTGAATCCTGTCCATTACATGTGTTCAATACCAGAAGTCTGGCGCAGGCAAGAAAAATGTTGGAAAATGCACTTTTCCATGCGAGGAATCGATTGCGCGTATTCCCGAAGCGTGAAAACGCTTCCCTGATTCAGGGAAAAATTAGGTTTTTGAAGCGAAAAAAGACATTTTTCGCTTCAAAAATCCATTTTTCCCTGAATCAGGGCCAGGAAAGCTTTTTTAGGGTTCGGAAATGCGCGCAATCCATTCCCCGTATAAAATTACCCCTATAGGGGTCATTTTTAGGGTCGCCTCAAGCACGGCACAAGCTATCGTACGAAGTCATCGTACGATCGTAAAATTAACGTAAAAGTACGACGAAATCGCCACAAGATGTAGTACAATCGTACGACGCAGTACGGTGGCATCGTACGAAATTCGTACGATAGCTTGTGCCGTTGCTTGTGGTGGTACGATAGCTTGTGGCGACCCTTAGAAAAATAAATTTCCGGATCTCAAAAAAGTGCACGTTTTTTGCGCCACTGTATAATTTTCAAAATGTAAACAGTTTTTACCATTAAAAGCTTTTTCCACAATTCTTTTTTTTTATTTTGTCGGGTAAGAATAGACTTAAAAAAATGTTATTTTTTTCTTTTAAAGCTCTTAGAAAATTTTTATGGGGTCTTAAGTGAAAAAATGTGGTCTTAAGTGATTTTTTACAGCCTTTTTTTCACTTAAGACCCCATAAAAAATTTTCTAAGAGCTTTAAAAGAAAAAATGGCATTTTGTAAGTCTATTCTTGCCTAACAAAATAAAAAAAGAATTATGGAAAAAGCTTTAATGGTAAAAACTAGTTACATTTTGAAAATTGGGGTCAGGGCCGCCACTAATACGTTCGGACGGCTCCCGAACGGACTTTAGTTCACTAATAACTTCACTAATTGCGTTCGGAAACATCACTAATAGGCGTTCGGACGCTTTCTGAAATGTTCGGATGCGTTCGGGCGCTCGTCCGAACATTTCCGAACGCCTATTAGTGATGTGTCCCAACGCGTCCGAACGGAATTAGTGATGTTATTAGTGAAGTCAAAAATTTCCGAACGAATTAGTGGCGGCCCTCAGACTTTTTCTGCCCTATGAACACATGTGTAGACTTAAGCCTAGGCCTAAGCCTAGGCCTTTAGCCTAAACCAAAGCCTAAAAAAGATGAAAATTGATTTTTTTGTTGTTGTTTTTTTCAGCCTGGGGATAGAGCATAAGTACCAAAATTTCTTCTCTTACACCTTGTTTATTTCTTTAAAATTTTGCATGCCAAGTTTTTGCCATTGAAAATATGTCCAATTTCGGAAACTTGTTGAAACTCTCCAGAAAACCTTTTTTGTTTTTTCCTCCAAAACCCATTAGAAACCGCAATTTTTTCAAGGCCCGTTGCGCTGATTGTTGTCCATGCTTTCGATTTCGTTTAAATGGGAATCGGAAATGTGATGAGTTTTGCATTTTTTCCGCTACAGTCTCTCCTTTAAAAAAAGGCCCGACGAAAAAGTTTGGAAAGGTTCATTCAGTTTCAGAGCGACTTTTATTGCTTGGGTCGTTAAGTTCACGCTTCGGCGAGTTTCCCATCGTTTCTCAATGGGCCTTTCATTATGTTTTTCCCCGAGAAAAATTTTCAATTTTTTACCTAAATAGGAGACTTGTACCTACTACGGGGTATTTTGTACAAAAAAGCATAGAACCTGGAGTATTAAAGCCCATAATTCAAAAATGAGTAAGGAGCGATCCCATCCGATCTGGCAAGTTAAGCAACGTTGGGCCCACGAGTTCGATCCCGCTCGGAGCCAATTCTTTTTGCTTTGTCCAAAAATGGATAAAAAATTTTGCTTAGGGGTAATTTTATGCGGGGAATCGATTGCGCGCATACCATAAGCTTGAAAACGCTTCTCTGATCCTGATTCAGGCAAGAGATGTGTGTATTGAAGCGAAAATGTAAATATTCAAATTTTAGCTGGAAAACTGGCGGAAAATAATAGAAGAAAAATTTTTTATGCTTCTAAAATTCGCGCACTCGATTTCCCGCATAAAATTACCCTTATACAGCCGGTTTTCCAGCTAAAATTTGAATAATTTACATTTTCGCTTCAATACACCCATTCCTTCCCTGAATAGGCTTGCCAGATCGAACAGGATCGCTCCTTACTCACTTTTAAGAAAGTTGTTGAATTATGGATTTGAATGGACTTTACTACGCTCAGAGATTCCCTACTTCTCCCTTGCCGGCTCCTGGTACTCAAAAATAAAGCATAAAGTTAGTTGCACGAATAAAATAGATCATTTGATTGAATGATTTCATCGCAAAAAATCTCGAAAATAAAGATCGCTCTTCAAAAAATTCACGCCATTCATAAAAACAAAAATCCTCGTCGATCCTCATTAAGAGTGCACAGACTCGACGTAAGCTCCAACTCTTCTTCCTTTCTCAAGTTTTGCCCAATATTCAAATAATTTTTTGTAGGTGCAGCAGCGCCTCTCCGCCCTCTTCGACACCTATCTTCTTCTATCTATACTTATGTGTGTGTGTGCACTTTTCGTTTTCGACGTCTTACTACCCAAAATATTCATCAAGGTGTGGTATATTTTTATGTGTTAGCGGTCACGATGTTTCAATGGAGTTGTTGTAGGAACAAAACTGATTGACTGTTTACCCATTTGATTACCCGACTTTATATCAAACTCATAATGAAGATCAGCACCTAGCCAAAGAGGAAAAACGTCGACAAGTGAACGTATTTGAGTTTTGAGTGGGTGGGGGTAGGCTGAATTTCGGGGGGAACACAACTTGAGCAAAAAATAACAACATTTGTAAACAGATTTTACTGTTACTGATGTCATTAGAGCCTTAAATTTTTTTACTTTACATTGTTAGAAAGATTTTTGAATGGAAGTTCTTTGACGAATTTGTGGTTGTCAGATGTGCTTTTTTGCGTTTTTTGAGAGGGACCAATGATTTTTTCAAAAAAAATTTTCAATTTTTTTCGGCCTTGTTTTATTTGAAAAAGAGCAGGAGATCGAAAAAACTTAAGGGTCATGTTTTTGCTCAAAATTTTTCAAACATCATAATGATCTCCCCTACCCATTATGATTTTTAAACAAAAATTTTCATTTGCACTAAAAATATCCAATTTTTTTCAACACAAATACAAAATTTTCGGAGCTACTTACTCAATAGGGGGGCCAACCACGTGAAATTTTTTCTGGAAATGACTCCTCTAGGAGTAATAACATGCGGGGAATCCGAATTTGACATTTTCAAAGCGAAAAAACGTTTTTCTGATCCAGAAAAGGCCCGTGTATTGAAGCGAAAAGTCGCAAAAATGCGATTTTTCGACTTTTCTCTTTGATACACAGGCCTTCCCTGAATCAGGGAAGTATAAGGGAAAAAATGTCGGGCAACCCCCCCCCCCCTCTATTGTGTGAAAAAAACCGTTCGAGACTGTTAGCACGCAGCCTAAATAAAAACACCATCTGCCGGAAGTTGCAAAAAGAGAAAATGAGACAAAATTCCCGTCCACTATAATATTTTTTGCAAATCGCATTTTTTTATTGATCTCAACGGCGCCTCCACCCACCTTCCGGTACCAACACGAAAATCAATTCTCTTTATTTGTTTTCGAGCCTTAATCATTACCTCAACTATGTTGAGGTAATTCAATTTGTTGGGCTACAAACTGTTGTACTTGGGACGACGAAATTTGTTTGTTTTTGTAACAAATTAATTTTCAGGTTTGATGTTTGGTCAAAAAAGATACAAATTTTTGCTTTTGATGATACTTTTGATGAATTGACGACATTGAAGGAAGCTATGATCTTGCAAAAAGGTCACGTCATTTTATTAGTGAATCATGCGACTTTTTGCTAACAGAGTCGTAGCTTGATTCATTAGCAAACATCAATTTCATAATTTAGGGTATGGCTCAAGGATCAGTCCACTCGGAAGAAGGAAAAAACACTATGAAAAAA
>OZJO01011344.1:0-29160 GCA_900406225.1 Acrobeloides nanus | reverse complement strand
TTTGCAGGAGGAACCCATGTAATCGCTATACGTGAGGAGTAAGTCAAGTTTTGTAGCGTGAATCTATCGTTTCGAGTGACTATAGATTATATTCCCTGCCTAGAAAAAATTTAATCACTAAAATTCAGAGGAGAAGAGCTATTTTATTGCCAAAATGTCAAAGATGGGCGTTTTGGAACCATAAATGGACATTTGTTAAAAATTTTGAAAATACCTGAAGACGACTCACTTCCAACTTTATCAAACTCAGACAACAATAATGAACCCTTTTTACCTCAAGCTCGAAACCAGTAAGTCTATGTACTTTTGCGCTAGATATACAGAAAATTTGTCTATTATAGAAAATTTGATGACCAAGAACCTCAAAATATCAGGCCTAAAAAATCACTCCTTCGTAGAAATTTTTTAACATTTTTAAAGATTTTTGGCGCTATTTTACTATTTCTTATCTTAATCATCGCAATCTACATTGTTCTAAGGGAGAAATTGTCTGAGAAAGAAAATCAATCAGGTATTTTTTAAAACCTATATAGGCCCTACCTACAGATTTGTATATTGCCAAAGAACCCTGTCATGAAACTATGTTTCTTAGAGGTCAAACGGTGAGCCTCACAAGGGAGTTTACCCAACTGTCATTCGCAAAAGTTGGGATAGCTCTTTACAGGGGTCAGGGAATTAGTTATGGACTTGTGGCTTGAAACGGACTTTATGGGCATTGGGATAGATAGGCAGTGTTCGAATTCGGTCATGGTAAAATTTGTTTTTTCGCCTTTCACAGAGTGGCGCAAAAGTTCGGCCCATATTATGTTTATATGCGTTTTTATTTATAATTTAATAAAATTTTATTCGAAACACAATAATAAACAATAATAACAACAAGAACTATCTATTTATTCGCAAAATGGCCGACTCCGGTTTCAATACACTTCTTTAAGCGCTTCGGGAAGTCATCCACTGCCTTATCAATGATGTCCTGGGGGATAGCGTTCTATGCCTTCACTAAACTCTTCTTCAACACCTCAATCGACTGGTGGGGCTTCGAGCATGCTTCCGCCTTCAAGATGCTCCAGATTGAGTAGTCCATCACGTTCAAATCGGGTGAATTAGGTGGCCATTCTCCGTTGTTACGCTGTGGGCTAATGTCGGAACATTGTCTCTGATCAACTCCTGTGTTTCTTCGGCCTTGTGTGATGGGGCTCTGTCTTCATGGAAAACCCAGTTCCGATACCACTGCCCTCAATGTCAGTAAGTCCTTCTTGCCCACGGGAAAACCTTTTTTCCGCAAAAATCGTAAAAAATATTAACAAAAACGCATATAAACATAATATGGACCGAACTTTTGCGCCACCCTGTACTCGGAAACACATGGAAAAGTTGCGTTACGCTCCAGGTCCACTTTTAAAAACCCGCATCAAAAAATTCGGCGATTTGGCGGAGATATCATATTTTTACTGAATTCCGGGACCCCAGTCATATGGTGAAGACTAAACTAAATTTTATAGCTTCGCTCAACAAACATGTTCCATTTTATAACTATACAATGGCCGAGTTAATTAATAAAATCAGTCAACGAAATATTCAAAAATACGACCAAATTGGTGTCTATGAAGGCACAGAAAGATTGATTCCTCCTCTTACAACTTCAGAAAAAGAAAGTGCTATAACTTGGTTCTATGAAGCATTTCAAAACAGACTGATGGATACGGGTGAAATCTGCAAAAGAGTCACTACAAAAATGAATTATAAATATGGCTTTCGATGGGCTTGTATTTTAAAAGAAGGCTATGATTTCGTTTTTGTTTCTTTTGAAAAATTGATGAAACTAGAACTCGACGATACACATGTATTTTGGCTTGGAAAAAGTTAGTAAATATTTTTTTTTGAAAAATATTAGGTCGTTTCATAAGTCCTGTCGCATGAAAAAATGCCTTAAAATAGACATTTTTCGATAAAAATTTTTCATGACTGTATAATCGACCCTCGGGAATCAGTCATAAATGCACAAAGGGGGGAGGCTGCACCTCCCTCAATTCGTCTTATTGAGGGATAAATTCGGATTTGGGATTTCGCTTTAATGCACACTCTTATTTCCCTGAATCAGGGTCAGGGAAGCGTTTTCAAGCTTTGGGAATGCGCACAATCGATTTTTCGCATGATTTTACCCCTATATAGGCTGTTTTGGTAAAAAAAGTTTTCTGGGATTAGTCCCTACCCCTTTTAAACTTTTGGCTAGGATGGGGGGGGGGTGGTTTCCCTGTGAATTCCCTCCCAAATTACTCCACTGCATGTGGGCGATATATTTTTCTTTACAGAAAATGTTTTTTATTGAATGAATTATTTAGCGAAAACAGAATTCGATGTCGCATTTTTCGAAAACATTCCAAAGAACACTTTATTTATTAACATTAAACGAGAAAAAGGAATAGAATATGACGAAAAATTGGCAATAATCGACCATCTTTATGATGTGTCTCAAATAAGATACTCCGAATATTATGAAGCGTTAAAATGCAAACATGTCGTCGATAAAATGAATACACAATTTGGTAAAGATTGGGGATGTGTGATGACGCTATCACAAAAAACAGTATTGGAAACTCTAGAGAATATAGAAAAATTTTTGTACGTCTACATCGAGGATTACCATTATTTTTTTATATTCAAAAGTAAGAAATTTATATTTGGGGGTTTTGGGAAAATATGGTCCAAAAAGGTTTGGAAGTATGCAAATTTTTGGGACGAATAATCGAAAAGTCTTGCATATGTTCAGAACTTTTTTGACAATATTTTTTAAATAACTTATTAAAAATTATGATTTCATTATTTATTTTAGTGAAGACAGGTTTGGATATCTCCTCACAATAAGGGTCGGCACAAGCTATCGTACTAACCACAAGCAACTGCACAAGCTATCGTACGAAAGCCATCGTACGAGTGTAAAATACAATCGTACTGTAGCTGTAGGACTCCGGACTTGGTACCCTAGGAATTACTACATGTGTGTGAGCCTTAATTATGAGAGAGAATTGACTAATAAACTATTTATTGTGCACACATACTAAAAGACTAACAATTGCATAAAGAGGGTCACTCTGAGAACCTAGCGGCAGATTAACCCTCATCCGTCAACGTGGGGTCTGTCAGACCCCAATGAAATTTAAAAGTGAAGAAATTTATGATTTTAACTGTTCTCAAAAATCCTTCCCAAATCTAGGTCCCACTAGTGTTGATCTTTCAAAAAATATAACACTTATGTGCTTTACTATACATATATTTTTGGAGACTAGGCAATCTTCTCAAATCACGAGCCTAGGCAACCTGGGGTCTGACAGACCCTAAATAAAAAAAATACATCTAAAATCGGCATTTTTCGTTCGTTTTCGATGAAATTTTTTTTCAGTAGTAAGCAAGAATATATGTCGAATACGATCCAATCAGTCTTTTTGAGTGTAACTCATGTTTTCGTGTCAATACTCAAACTTTTTGACTTTAAAAATTGGGCTCTCAAAGATGTATCCTTATTTTAAACTATTGATATTTGGCTATAAGTCGATTTTTGACGAAATTTTTGACCCTCCTAGGGTTTTTCTAGGCGCTGAATACGAATCCGCCTTTATTTTTTATCCTAGACCTCAGGAATATGGTCAAAAAATGATTTATAAAGAGGTACCCCATACGAGGTATAAACCCCGTTTTTACGGTTTTGACCCCTTGTGAGGTAACTTCTCGTAGTCAAAATCAAAAAATTCCTTCGATGAATACATTTTTGCTAAAAAATTATTCTATAAAAGTAAAAATAGAAAAAGTATAAAAATTATTATATAGTCAAAAACTTCTATAAGATGGAAAAGGATGAAAATCGTCTTCGATTTTTTTATCCTTTGGTCCCCCCTTGGGATAAACAAATCGAATTTTCAAAAAGTTTTCCAATTTGATGATTATTTGTACTGGGGGGTTTTCGGCATGGGGAACTCGAATCCGAAGGAATTTTTTGATTTTGACTACGAGAAGTTACCTCACAAGGGGTCAAAACCGTAAAAATGGGGTTTATACCTCGTATGGGGTACCTCTTTGTAAATCACTTTTTGACCATATTCCTGAGGTCTAGGACAAAAAATAAAGGCGGATTCTTATTCAGCGCCTAGAAAAACCCTAAGAGGGTCAAAAATCGACTTATAACCAAATATCAATAGTTTAAAATAAGGATACATCTTTGAGAGCCAAATTTTTAAAAAAAGTTTGAGTATTGACACGAAAACATGAGTTACGCTCAAAAAGACTGATTGGATCGTATTCGGCATACATTCTTGCTTAATACTGAAAAAAAATTTCATCGAAAACGAACGAAAAATGCCGATTTTAGATGAATTTTTTTATTTGGGTCTGTCAGACCCCAGGTTGCCTAGGCTCGTGAAAAATAACGTTGCCGGATGAGGGTTAAACAGCTGACGCAGACATGAGTACAAACTCAGACGAGCGATTATAATGAAATAAAGTATTACAAAATTATTACAAAAATAAGTCGTTTTATTACACGGATCAGTGGATTTATTACAAAAAATCAGTATATTTATTACAAAAATAAGTATTTTTATTACAAAAATAAGTGAAAATATTACACGAATAAGTATTATCCTTTTCAAAAAATTCTGTATAAAATGAAAAATTTTGAAATTTTTTCAAATTTAGTGATTTCGATTGTAATGAGGTTTTTCCTTACGGGGAACATGAATCCGAGCGATTTGAGTCGTTTCGGACCGAATCTGATCGAGTTTTGGTGGAAAAACTCCTCTGGAAGGCAAGGGTACAAAAAATTTGCTGGGGTACCCCAACTTCAAAGTGGCGTAGAAAATTCAAAATAAGTCAGATTTATACCAAAATTTAAACGATTGTGCCCCCAAGTATTCCTCTAACGATAGCTTTTTAAATTAGGTCAAAAGACTTTAATAGTCCCGAGAAAAACCGTTTTAAGTGACGGGCAGAGGTTAAAATCTGTGTGCTCTAACAGCGCGTCCCAGTGCAGGTTTAGTAGCTTAGGGATGTATGTGCAAGTGTTGCTGTATATATATATGGCCCCATGTATTGCTGGTGTTTTCGGAATTAAGTTCCAGAGTTTTTTCCGGAATATCTTATCGAAACGACTTTTTTGAAATAAATTTCCTGGTGCCAATCTGTCTGCAAATTAGCATGAAAATTAATTTATTTTAAAAAACTGCCATGCTCATTATTGTAACTGATAGCCGGAAAATGAATCAAAGTTAATTCGTCTATGTTTCACCACTCGAAAATGTAAAGGATTCATCGTTTTTTGCTCATGAGACCATCTTGTTACACTCAACCTGTTTATAAACCTTGCCTTTTCTTAGATTATACAGATTGATTAATTTCACACGAACATTTTTGTTCGATTTTTTGAGTTATTATTCGATAATTTTTCAAGTTTAAACCAACATCTTGAGATTCTCATGGTTGAAGTACACCCTTTGGATAGTCTGGGGCCAAAGCCACATGCTAATGACTATTCTTCAAAAGTGCCTCAAGGTCGAAACCAGTAAGTCTATGTACTTTTACGCTAGATATACAGAAAATTTGTCTATTATAGAAAAATGGATGTCGAAGAACCTCAAAATATCAAGCCCAAAAAATCACTCCTTCGTACAAATTTTGTAACGTTTTTAAAGATTTTTGGCGCTAGTTTATTATTTCTTATCTTAATCATCGCCAACTACATTGTTCTAAGGGAGAAATTGTCCGAGAAAGAAAATCTCATGGGATCAGGTATTTTTTTAAACCTATATAGGCCCTACCTACAGATTTGTATATTGCCAAAGAACCCTGTCATGAAACTATGTTTCTTCGGTCACTTGTCACGGTTTGACTAAAAATTTTTTAGGGAAGGCTTAGATTAGAAAACAAATGAGTGGAAAAGATTCTCCATACCCAAAAACCTACCCCTGTAGTAAAATTTCTTTCCAAAAATTCAACCCTGATTTTTTGGAAACTCAAAAAATGCTAAACTTTTCAAAAAAATATATTTTTATTTTGTTGTGTTCTTTAATTTATTATGTTGTAAATGTTTTTAAAAATGAACTTCGAGGTTTTTTATTTTATTGTACATATTGGTTATTTGTCATTTGTTTTGTTTTTCTTGGTCAATAAACTAAGGATGTGGTATAAAATGAAAAATTTTGAAATTTTTTCAAATTTTAGTCATTTCGATTGTAATGGGGTTTTTCCATTGGTTTCGGGTGAAACCTCTTCCCTGCCGAGAGCCAGCATGTTCATTTTTNAATTTTTTCAAATTTTAGTGATTTCGATTGTAATGGGGTTTTTCCATTGGTTTCGGGTGAAACCTCTTCCCTGCCGAGAGCCAGCATGTTCATTTTTGGGCATATGGCAAGTTGTGTATGGGATGTTCTATAGGGTCTAACTCAGTGAATATTGAACCAAATCGGCTGATCTTGGGCTTAATCCTGGTGATCTGGCGCACCAATTTTGCCTAATAAACCGTATGTCAAAACTTTAATATATGTTCCCGAAAATTGAAAATACCAAAAAGACTCCTCTTTTTTTGAGGTGCCTAAAATTCAGTTGTTCCCAATCAGAATTTTAAGGAGATTCGAGCGCATGATAACTCAGCAAATATTTTTTAGAGTAAGACCCCATGATTCAAAATTTGCCAAACTTTTGGCTCAGATCGTATTCGCAAGGTTCTATTTTTCGTACTCAAGTTAACTATTTTCCGTGTATCAAAATACTATATTCAAGAAAATTGATGTAAACAATGATCTAAATCCACGAATATCCTATTCCGGATACGGATCGAGATTGCCCACGACCGTAGCTTGCTGGGCATTGAGCAAGGACGTAGCTGTAGGAAGGGGCACCAGGGACCGGTGCCCCCTCCATTCGAACCGAAGGCCCGAAAAAAATCCCTAATCATAAGAGTCCCTCTTATGTTTTTGAGAAAAATCAGCTCCCTTTGGGGAAGTGCCCCATTTATATCGGACGCCCCCCCCCCACCAGCTACATCTTTGGCATTGAGCCCACTGAAATGTTTGGGAGCTTGAAAATCATAAGGCCCCATGTTTTATGGGCTAAATCATCAAACTTGGGCCCTATTACCTTCAGATTTATGTATTTTTCATTTCTGATAAGTGCCGTAGGAAAAAAGGGACATGCCCCCTCCAAATCTGGAATAAAAAAAGTAGAAGAAATCAAGCTCTACAACTTTGGTAAAGGACATTTAAAACGAATCTTACTAGAAAACGAGAAAATTCATTGTCAAAATGAGTATCCTTACAAGATTTTTGTGACACCCAAAGTTCGGTTTTCTCGAAAAGTTTGTTTTAATTAATAATAAATCAATTCTCTTTTTATTAACTGGATCTTTGATAGATCAAAAACGGGATTTTCTTCAGACTTCTATTTTAAGGATGACCTGGATTAATCAACGCTTTTTACTTTTATTTTTATGTTTTTACTTTTGCTTTATAGGTAAGTAAAATTGATTTTACATGTAAATTTAAGTCATTTTTTTAAACAAAAATTCTATGGTCTCCTTTGTCCCACCTGGGGCGGGTTTGTAATGAAAATTTTTTTCATACATTAAATTTTTTAATGTCAAAAATGGCAATAGGAACGAATGCACCGCACAGTTTTTTTCAGGAATTGACCGCATTTTTAAGAAAAAATGCATTTTTTTGAGTAAAAAATTCCATTTTTTGACAACAATTATCCAAAAATAGCAAAAAAGTATCTCGATGATTGGTTTAGTGGTTGATCGACGGGGGGCCCTTTTTCGGATTCTATAGCGCGGGGGAGGGCCGTAATTACGAACTATCTTCATGAATGATGAAACTACTCTTTTCCTCAACACTCTAAACCCAAATCTAGAATGAATCCAAAGCTAGAAACGCCTACGTACTATTTGAAGCGGGTGGTGGAAATAATGAGCTTAGATCTTTATTTACTCTATGATGGAAGCGAAGTTGAAGTACCCAACTAATTTTAGAGATTAATGGCATATATTTACAAGAACTCTTAAAAATGATGGATTTTAAGACTACTCCTTTGAAACTACCTAATAATCAACCGAAAAAGAGATCCCTCAAATTCTTATATAGGAGAATGATTGACCGCATAAAACCAAGACCGTTTCGAAAATTTGTTTCAGACATACTCAACGTGAATATTAAAGGACGTAAATTCGGCTATGGTTTTTATAATGAGCTCAATTCGTGGGCAGACGGATTATGATTAAGACACTTTTTTAAGAAAACAGAGCTTTATGTCACAAAACGTGTCACCAAATTTTTTAATGGTTATTACTTTTTCATCGATTTTCATCAAAAGTAACCTTTAAGAAAATTGTAGAAGAAATCAAGCTCTACAACTTTGGTAAAAGAGATTTTGAACGAACATTCTAGAAATAGATAAAATTCATTATCAAAATAAGTGCCCTTACAAGATTTTTGTGACACCCAAAGCTCGGTTTTCTCGAAAAGTTTGTTTTAAGTTTATATATTTTTATTATTGTCCAGATGTTTTAACACAAAGATTAAGGTGCCCCGGGCAAGTGCCCCCGTTCTTAAAAAAATTTAGATGTTTATCCTCCCCCCCAAATTTTGGTAAAGGACGGAATGCACCGCACAAAGTGCGAGCACACGGACTGAGCGCACATTTTTGAAGGAAAATGTGCGCTCAGTCCGTGCGCTCATTTATTGTGCGCTCAGTTCCCTGTGCGCTCAGTCCTATAAAAACTGTGCGGTGCATTCCGTCCTATTGCCCCAATTTTGACCTTTTTTGTAAAAGTGCCTCCCCCTGTACCTGAAGTGCCTCCGTAATTGGGGGTCTGGCTACGCCACTGTAAGAGGCCATTATGGTTTTTTTAAGTTGATCGAAAATTCTGCAAATTTGCGTTTTCCGGGGGTTTAAAGCTGAGAAACACTATTTTGACGTCATTTTTTGTCAAAACCTCATGATAGGCGTTTAGGAAACATTTAAAAAATTTTAAATCGTGTTTTTTTCAACAAAAAAAGTTATGATTTTAGCCTTAAAAAAACTTGGTCTACCCTGTATTTGGCCATGGAATTGATACTTTTTTATGCATTAATTTTAATATAATAAAATTTTCGTAAATAAATTTATTATTTGTTGTTTATGCTAAAGCTCTCACAACGACAAAAGAACTATTCCTTCGGCTGAACAAAGCTGCTGGTGCAACAGTTGTTGGAGCACTTAAGCTTGGTTTCTTCAATCCCAATGTTTCCAAAAAAGCGTTTCGCATTGAGCTAAAATTTGACGCTGTTTAGAGATTAAAATGGGTACTTATTGATAAAGAGGTAGATATAAGGAGTCAATCCCGACTCTCCAATCCATAAAATGTTTCCAAGAAAAGCGGATAATAATTCGTCTTCTATAATGCCACCGGCAAAGTGCCATACCACTTCAGAAAAGATGGTATAACCTCCAATTAGACTGGCCTAAAAAGACTTTGGACATCAAAAGCACATGTGTTGCCTATATTCACAAAATCTGTCATTTTCTAGTTTCAACTCGAAAAGGTCATGCAGTAGTGGCCAAAAGGGGTCATCCATATTATCATGCTGGCAAATCCATCCATGCCCTATTTGATTTTTCGCATAGGGTAGCATATAAGCTCTCAAAATGGTGCAATAGGATTTTTTATAAGAAAATGCCCAACTTTTCAACCAAACAAGTACTTAATGAGCGGTTTTTTGCTACTTACGCCACTGTTTTGCATTAAAAAAATTTAATTACCTGAAAAAGTAGCTTTATTTCTCCATTATATTTCTTGTTTGCGACGTTATGCTTTTTTCTCTAAATTTTATTTTTTTCTCTTTATTTAATAAATATTCAAGTTTACTACTAATAGAAGCTTTCCGAAAATAAAAATATAAAAGACTGCTCCCAAAACACATTGGCTTATTGACCAATAAAAATCAATAACATCAATAATAGGACACCAATTTTCGTTCGTATAATCCCAAGAAACATCTTCTATATAATAAATCATACTACATTCGGGTGTTAGACATATGATAATAATTAAGATACAAGGTAGCCAAACAAGGATTAGAAGAAACTATATTGATAAAAATCAAAATTATGATTTTTTTTGTTGCAAATTCAGAAAGATAGCAATAAAGGAAAGTTACCTTCATTACACTACCATCTAAAGCATTTGCGTTTTTCATAGGTAAGCAAAGCATAATAAAGCGATTAAATGCCAACAGAAGTGTAAAAGAAATGTATGTAAACCATGCACCATTTAAAATGCTGCCACATATCTGGAATTAAAAAAAAAGTTTATGAATCATCTCCCGACCCTCTTAAAACATGTCATACTTCATTAGTAGGGTTGGCGCCGATCTGAAAAGTTAAGCAACTTGACTGATCTCTTTAACCATAACTTTTTATAGAAGCATTATTTTATATGCTGTCTTTTGCAAAGATGTGGAATTCAATGGTGAATAATTTTGGAAAAATACTAGCTTGATCTGGTGTAACCTTAAAAAGATATGCGCCCGACCCCTAAATCGCTTTTTTGAAATCGGGATCGGGCTCATACCATTTTAAGATTACACTTGATCAAACTAGTATTTTGCCAAAAATATTCATAATTGAATTCCGCGTCTTTTTGCAAAAGACGTCATATAAAAATATAGTTGTTGGAAATCACAAGCTCAGGATTTTGAAGGAAAAAAACGTAATTTTCAAAATGCTACTCTCCTCCGCCAAGTTAACAGATTTTTTCGCAAAAATGAGCTCTACAACACCAAGGTCTCCGATTTTGCAAATTTTGCTTGTTTCGTGAATAAAATGTTGGTGTTGTAGAGCTAGATTTCCTCTTCATTTTTGGGAAACAATTTCTCAAAAATCTGTTAACTTGGCGGAGGAGTAGCGGTGCTAGTCGAGAATAGGTATTCAATGACTTTCAGGCATATTTGACTGAGTCAATATGCCTAGGCTTAGGCATAGGAATAGGCCTAGGCTTAGGTTTAGGCATAGGAATAGGGCTAGGCTTTGGCATTGGCATAGGCCTAGGCATAGGCATAGGCCTAGGCATTGGCCTAGACATAGGCCTAGGTTTAGGCATAGGCTTTGGCATAGGTCTAGGCTTAGGCCTACGCCTATAGAATTTTTGTCGCTATTTTGTTATTTAAACTTTTAATCTTATATAATCTGGCGTATAAATTTGGATTTTTTCATTGGATACATAAAAATTTCATTGGATACCTATTCTCGACTAGCACCGGAGTAGCATTTTGAAAATTACATATTTTTCAAAAAACTTTTCTTTACTATTGCCTGATTTTCGATAATAATTTATTATTGAAACGAAAATTCGAAAAATTTTTTAAAAATTAAAAAAAAATTTTTCTTAAAAATCCTGAGCTCGTGATTTTTCGAAAAAACAACCTAAATGTTTCTATAAAAAGTTATGGCCAAAAAACACCGGGCACTAGGCCTTTCCTTACCGTTACGGCCCTTCCTTACCGGCCTTTCCTTACCGAACCATTCCTTACCGACCTTTTCTTACCGGACCATTCCTTACCGATCGTTTTTTAGGGTCGAAACTTTTGAATTTCGGATAAAATTTTTTGTCAAAATAAGGCAAAAGATGTTTACCTTAATATGCAACTAAAAAATTTCTGAAATTCAAAATTTTTGACCCTAAATAGGATCGGTAAGGAATGGTCCGGTAAGGAAAGGCCGGTAAGGAAAGGCCGGTAAGAGAAGGCCGTAACGGTAACGAAAGGCCTAGTGCCAAACACCGGCCGAAAAAAAACCATAAGTGAGACCATTACGTTTTTGACCCTCTGATCAAAAAATTGGAAAAAATATATATTTTTTTGGGGAAAACTTCCTTTAAAAACACCAACTCATCATGTTTGCGACTGTCCCCCCAAACATCTCATCACCTCATCCCTCCCCTATTTCATGTGCGCGTGTGATATAATTACTTTATTTGTCCAATAAGAAAAAGTCGAATCAAACATAGTTGAGACAAAAGCAAAAGAATGAAAAATGAGTTGGATACAATCTGCAATACCCAAGCTAAACATAATCTCGTATGCTGAACCGGAAAATTGCTTTGGTCTTCTTTTTATAAGCTTAAAAAAATCTTATAACTCTATGATAAATATTATTCAAATTACTATGAGGATAATTGTATATGGAACAATGGAAGTAACGATCGAAATCATATAAACACTAGCCAAGATAACTTCATCGGCTCTTGTTGAATTCATTTCGAGACTTTCTTCTTATAAAAAATTATTTACATTTACTTATTAGCTTGCACAAAAGTCGAGTACAGGGTGTCCAACCAAAAGTACCGATATGAAAAAATCAAGAAATTTCTTTTTTAAGAGAAAAAAGATTTTGACACCTTATATATATAAAATAAAAAACTTGTAAGAAAAATTAACTTCACGATCACGTTTTTAGTAAACTAGCAAAAATGTAGATTTTAAACTTTAATACACTTCCTCACTATAGCCTTTAATTATAGATCAAACCTTGTACTTTCTCATGTGATATTAAAAATCGTGTACATTCTCAAACTTTCAGATGAATTTCAAAAAAATTTTTTGATATCAACAATAATTAAAGTTATTCACGTAAGCTTATTTTCACATGGATATGATTTTAATCAAAAAAAGTTTGTTTTGGTATCAAAACTAGAATTTATTTTATGCTTTTCCGGTGAAAAGTAGAAAAATCTAAAAATGGATCGAAATCCGAAACTTCGATCGACCAGGCAGTGAACCAGGTACTATTTTAATACATCAAAATCATAATGGATAATTTTATGGGTTTTTTGTAAGGCCTTCGGCCAAAAGATAAGTTAAAGCAGGGATAGCATCTGTCCTTATTTCTAGCATGGAATGCTCAACATAGGAAACGCGGATCTTGACAAGAGGCCTAATGGGTTTGAAAGTACTCGGCCTGGAAACAATTATGGCATATGTTTCGGCTCCAAACCAAAAGAAAAATTTTTGGCTACGGAGCTTCGTAGATCATCGTTAGGTTTTTCCTTTGTAATAAGGTCGAACTTTGTTTGAATCTAAGTAAGACTCTTTGGTGCAGTGGTGAAGCCGTCGGCCGTCCTCCACAATGGATCGAGGTTGGACTTCCAGCTCTGGCAAAAGTTTTTGCGGAAGATTTTAAGCCAAAATTTTTCTTTTGGTTTGGATCCAAAACATATGCCATAATTGTTTTCAGGCCGAGTACTTTCAAACCCACTAGGCCTCTTGTCAAAATTCGCGTTTTCTATGTTGAGCATTCCATGTGAGTCAAAATTTTAAAAAATTGTTAATAATAAAATGCACTATCTCTCAACTTCTATATCAACGACTTGATTTATTTTGAGCCATTTTATACACTTTTTCCCATATATATTTATTATGTGATTAACACTCATTTATCGACTCTAATGAGATTGAATATACATAGATTATTTGTTGAGTTATGAGGTTCTTGAGGTTCGTGGAAAGCATAAAAATGCTTCCTTGACTCTGATTCAGGGAAATAGATATGTGTATTGAAGCGAAAATCGAAAAATTTTGAAATTTCACTCTCAAAATCATATTTCTGGGGGTAATTTCATGCGGGGAATCGATTGCGCGCATTCCCGAAGCTTGAAAATGCTTCCTTGACCCTGATTCAGGGTAAATAATACGTGCTGAATTTTCGCTGCTGCGTGGCCCAATCAGCTGCTGTTTGATCCACGCAGCAGCTGCGTGCAGCTGCTGTCTGAGGCAAGGACTGGTTCAATACCCCCGAGTTTACGTTGAATTTTTGAATTTTTTAACCTGTCTAAAACACCCTAGATAATTTTTTTGGCCAGAATTTCTATCTGGCAGATATATCTCATCAAGGAATATTTTGAAGCAACCAAGTTAGATTTTGGGGATATTTTAGCCGTTTTGAAAATCCCATTAATTTTTTGAAGTTTTGTTAAGGTTTCGTTGTTTTGCATATCCTAAAAAATCAATTTTTATTTTAAAATAGATTTATTCTGTCTCTGTTACCTCCTAATGAAATGTCGTATGACGATTTATTGTGAGGAGGGAGATATCTGGTCTCTAACCCACGATTCATGCCGAAAGGGCATTATTCAATTTCTGTTACCTCCTAATGAAATGTCCGTCAAAAATCGTCATATATAAAAATGTTTAAATATAGACCCATTGCGGAAGTTGCTTTCCAAAAACAAAACAATTTAACTGCGTAACTCAATTACAGAATATTTTATACACAACGTGCCTACACAAGATCCAATCTTGTCTTTACAAGAACCAACTCAAACTTCCCGTAAATTATTTTCTGATTTTTTAAGGAAAATTAGTTGAGGGACATGAGTACCACAAATTCTACTATACCAAAACTAACACTTGATTATTACGCTAATCTAAGGTTGAGATATTATATCAATTTTGGCATCAACACTCTTGCTACAATTGTTGCATGCTTTATTGTAGTCCGGAAAAGCCCACAGCAAATGAAGACTTATAAGTGGTTTTTGTTGAACATCGCAGTAAGGGTTTTTATGAACTTTTTGAAACTTCAATATTTAGATATGGTCTTTTCTTATGGACTTGAACATGACTTTGTTTTTCATGCCTTTGTTCTTATTACCGGCCCCGGCTCTTTGTTCTCTTGGATTCGTCAAAGAAATTCTAGGTACCTCAAATTTTACTACTGGCCTACCCCTGTTTTTCCTCATTTTAACTTTGACTGGATGTGGAACATCTCTTGTATGCGCACTTTACTACCGATATAGGTAACATTAAAAATAATTCAATCATCTAGCAATCTTTAGATTGCTCAGCAACAAATCGACAGACATTTTTACAAAAAAATATTTTATCATCTGTATGGGATTTTTTCATCTCTTTAGCGGGACCCCTATTTATATTGCTGGATTGTTATGCATTCTCTTTTCTGGAGCGCTAAACACTGAGTATTTTTTTCCCTATTTTAATTCAAAATACCATGATCAATGGGAGATTTGGATGTTTTGCTTAGATAATCATGTTTGTATTTGTGGAGGAGTTATTTCTGGTATAACCAGTACGAATATATCGATAGCCCTAATGGCAGCAGAGATTTTAATGTATTTGATTATAATTGTGTTCGGATCGCTTTATGTTTATCATATTTTGAAGAAAAGATCAAAGTCAATAACGTTTAAGTCGTATGATCATGAAAAGAAGCTGATTGTTTCGTTGTTTTTTCAAGTAAGATGCTTTGGCAACATTTCAATTTGAGGAGAAGGATCTCAGTTGCGTTTACAGATATTCCGGTTAAAGTATCCTGCTAGTGTCTAAGTTTTCCTTCAAGGTATCCCTGATAGATTATCCCACTTTGTGTTTAGGTATCACGGTAAGGGTATATTCATCTTCAGTTATTTTGACAGAAATAGCCGATATCCTAATCACTTTTTGGGATGGTCTGACCAGAATACCTTGGTACTAGTTGTGATACCTTGACTAAATAGTATACTCTGAATTGTGGACCGCCCTATACAATGGCCCCTTTCCAGAAATATTTAACATGTATACAAAATTTTAGTCCCTTATTCCAATCGTTTGCTTAGCCTTACCATATTGTATCCTTGTTATCCAGCTTGTTTTCCAACTAGATTTTGACACTCTCATGCTAATCTTCCTACAAATTTCAACTCTACACTCTCTTCTCAATGCTTCCGCTATGATCTTGTTGTTAAAGCCCTATCGATTAGCCTTAAAAGATCTACTTTTACTACGATGGTTGAAGAAAAATGTCCATCAACAAATGACCATGAATCATCAAATACCTCCCAGCAGAAGGCCAAGCATTAATATACAAATTGCCCCAATAAATTGTGGGAGTAAATGTTGAAAAATCATGATTATTTATAAATGAAATAAAATCAAAAATTTATTTTTTGAATGCAATGTGCACACCACATCTCCCGTGTTAAACAAAGCATTGTTTGACTTTGGATCATTCGAAATCAGCTCATTACATTTGGCTATACTCGTTTTCTGAGTTGACTACTTTTCCATGCCATAGTGCCTAGACTTTCTTGTTGATCTTTTAGGCCGGCCGCAAGTTGTCGTCGTACTTTGGTGTCGTACCGTTGTACCTTTCTGTCGTAGCTTGGTACGGCAAAAAGTACAACTTGCGGTCTCGAGCCGTACTTTTTAATGCATTTTGAATGAAAAAGTACAACAACTTGCGGCCGGCCTTAGGAAAATTTAAGTCTCAAACTACATTATCGACAAGAATTACGTCACCTGTTCTTAGAAGCTCCTGATCTTTTCATAAAATATTGTGAATAATTAGTTTTATCGGCATCGATGAAAGCAAAATCGAATTTTCCTGATTTACCTTCATAATGAGTTTATCTAAATGTTTTTGTTGCGGATATTTATTTGCGAAAAGAGAATATTCTAGGTTATTTATATAAAATCATTAAAGTTCTTTAAAATGTTCTTTAGAACTCATTCAACATTGTTCTATAAAGCCTTTAGAAGTTTCAGCGATTACAGATGGCTCTCTCTATAAGCCCCTCCCCTCAGGTTCAAATTCTGCCTGGATTGATAAGTTTTTGCCTCTTCATGGGTGGATCAAAAATGAAAAATTGTTTGAATACGTGACGAGGAACACGAATTCTTCACAGGTTCAAAAAAATTTTTCATTTTTGACCCAACCATGAAGAGACAAAAACTTATCAACCCAGGCAGGATTCGAACCCGAGGAAGGAGGCTTGTGATTATATCTGAATTTTCTAATGCTTGAGCAATCGTTTCAAAATGATCTCTTTTGATAACACGATGATCTTGATCTTATGAACGCTGCGGGCGTAGTGAAGCGGAGCTTGTTTTTCATAATTTGGAATTTTCGTAATTTCATAAAAATTTTCGTAATTTAAACTTCGTAAATAAGCAAATTTTAGTTTTAATTTTAAGCTCAAAATCGCATTTTTAGTCAAAAAATCGCATTTATTAGCGAAAATAGCTAAAGTTTGGCGATTTTTGATGAAAAAAGTTATTTGTTAGTGAAAAATTGAAACGAAAATTTGCTTATTTACGAAGTTTAAATTACGAAATTTTTTATGAAAATTCTAAATTACTAAAAACGAGTTAAGCGTCACGACCTTCGCTTCATTACGCCCGCGGCGTTCATAAGATTCAACAAAATGAACATTTTTGTTAAAAAAATTCGAAATTCATGCGATTTTCGCATGATTCAGAGAATTTTAAAATAAAAGAGGCAAGCAAATTAATTATTCGTGTTTATTCAATTGTGATTTTTTAATGATTTATAACAAAACTTTAAATACTTTCTACTCATTATTTATAAAATCATTCTCGTGTTAATTGTCATCAGAATAAACTATATATTTTGTTTCAGTATATATTTAACTTTAAATATTTTTTCTTAAATTTTAATATTTTTTATCACTGGTTGCCACAATTGAACAAAATTATGTTTGAGGCGCTTGCAAAAAATAAATATTATAATGACACAGTTTCAAGTATTAGTGGCGTTTTTGCCAATATTTTTGCTATTTACATAGTGCGCAGAAGGACCTCTAAAGAACTGCGCCAGTATAGCCAGACTTTGCTACAAAATTGTTATGTTGATTTATTTTTTAACATTGTCATTTTTATAACTAAAGAAGTAAATCGTAATATATACTAGCACAGACGTGATCGCTTCGCAATCATGGGGTCCCTGTAAATGTCTAAAAATAAGGGGTTACTCCAAAGGGTACAGTGTGGTCAAAATTGAAAAATAGCGCCGGCATCGTGTTCACCATGTCGAATCCCCCCCCCTTTCTCCGAGTACAAAAAATCAGTCAATTTGGATCACTTCTTGAAATTTTGAATTTTTGATCCTCCCCCGAGGGGGTTACTCTTCTATATAAAGAGTACCCTGAGGTCAAAATTGAAAAATAGCATCGGCATCGTGTTCGCCATGTCGATCCCCCCCCCTCCAGTACAAAGATCAGCCAATTTGGAGTACATGAAAGTTGAATTTTTGACCCTCGTAGAGGGTTATCCCCTCCATATAGGGGTCCCCCTTTGGTCAAAATTAAAAAATAACGCCGGCATCGTATTCACCATGTCGAAAAACCCCCTAGTGCAAAAAATTAATGCCAGAAACGCTAAAATAGTCGTTAAAATTGAAAAAAATTGAATTTTTAAATTTTTTAGGGAGTACCCCAATTTTTTTTGTTTCCTGTACACTTACCCCCTACCTACTAATTATTAAAAAAAGACCGCATGTCAAACGGAATTACCGTTTCTGAGATCTCCCGTGGACGGATAAAGAAACCGGATTTTTATATTTATGATTTGAAAAAAACTGTATCTTTTTAAGCAATATGAATTTATGGATGGAATTTTTATTTGCATGTTAAATGGTTTCGCGGGCGAAGTTCCTCATCCATGGAATATGCTATTCCATTTGACTTATCAATTCGGATTCCTATTTTGTTTATTATCTATAATTATACCCATTTATTGTAGATATAGAGTTTTTTGCAAGTAAGTCACACACGGCTCAAGGTTTTGCCAAAATTGCACAAAATTTCCCATTTTCAACAAAAAAACATCCAAAATTTTGCGGCACATCTGTAGCCTATTGGCCTAGCGGCGCTCCACGCCGCGCAAATATTTTGCACCATTTCCCCTAAAAATTTCGTGCATTCTGAGCCCCACCCCCTCCTAAGGGTATTGTTACAATGTGTTCTAAACCAAAGATATTGTTTAACAGAAACAGACAAGAATATGATTTCTGTTGCATATGAAAATATATTATCAAATGCCCTATCCTAGCTGAAAACCGGACGAAAAAATTTGGTTGGATGTTGAACGGGACCGATCTTTGTGTGAACCTTCTTACAAATAGACTATTTTTTTGTCATAGCTATATCTCCTAGTAAGAATTGAGTTGAACCATCGTTGACCACTCATTAGATAGCTGGTGATCCGCCCTACAATTTTTATATAGACAATTTACTTTATCTATATAGAATTGTAGCGCGGATCACCATCTATCTAATGAGTGGCCAACGATGGCTCAACTCAATTCTTACTAGGAGATATGGCTGTGATAAAAAATCGTCTATTTTTAAGAAGGTTCACACAAAGATCGGGCCCGTTCAACATCTAACCAAATTTATTTCGTTCGGTTTTCAGCTAGGATAGGACATTTGATAATGTATTTTTAGTTGTAACAAAAATCATAATCCAGTCTGCCCCTGTTAATGTCCCACCAAATTGCATATCCATTAGATATAAATATTTGTGTTAAAAGACTATTTTAGAGGCGATATGCTAAGCTATTATCGTATTTTTACATTATACTTTTTTACCATTTTTATATGCTTAATATGTTCATGTTTATATCTCTTAGCATTTATTCCAAGCGAAAAAACTGTAGGAAAAACTCGTAAATTATTACAAACTAGTGTCTTCTTAAAAAATGATGGGCAAATACCAATCTTTATATCATCTGAAGTGGTAAAAAAACTTTTATTCTACCTTTTTCAAAAAATAAAATTTTGGACACAAAAAGAGAGCACCGTTTCACAACCATAAGGGTGCCCTTACGAAATTTTTGGCCGGCCTTCGACAGGTTAAAACATAAGGGACCTTATGATTTTTTTCAATTTTTGGTCGATGGGGAGGGGGTACTTACCCTTGGTGCTTTCTCCCCCATATTACTGCTCCAGAGAATCCACAAAACGCTTTTATGTATCATCTGAAGACTCTGGGACTTCTGGAGCTTCATTAGAGTCCACTAGCTGTAAAAGCAATCATTTTTATGAGGTGTAGCGACCAAAAACTACCGTTTTATAACACTTTCAAACAACCTTTTTACTCACTTTCGGTCGCTGCCATTACCTTACTCAAAAGGCATGGTTGGACAACTTTCCCTCCGGGTCTTTCTCGAGGCTGAGTAAGACTTTCGTCTCTAGTTACTAGAGTAATGCGCCTTTTCCCATTCAACAAACACCACCCACAATCCCATTAATTTCCGGGCGCTACAGAGGGATCTCTAAAATTTTTAATTCCAACAGTCTTATTGATAGAAAGTTTTTCAAGAATTTGTTTTCAGTCCAATCCTATGTTCCTTGGAACTGTATGTTTACTCATTACTACTTTGTCTTTCGGTTATGTTTTGATATTTCATTTTGGAAAAACAATCTATAAAACTTTAATGGAGAAAAAAGGAAAATTATCTCCAAAAAACTTTCAATTTCACCGACAAATCAATCAAGTACTTATGCTACAGGTAGATACAATTTTTTTTAAACTTTTTAAATCTTTCAGGTAGTAACACCTGTTTTAGTTGGGATTATTACATCGGTTTTATTTGTAACAAATATATTTATCAAAGTGAGTGGTTCTATGATTATCGATAGCTTGATAATCTCATGGATTTGTGTCGTAAATCCCTTTTTTGCCATATTTATGGTTGACACTTATAGAAAAGCTGTGATGAATCCGAAAAAATATCTATTTGGACCTGATTTGACGAAGCCTTCAATAAATAAGTAACTTGTAGAATTTTTAAATCAAAATTGAACATAAATTAATAAAAAATTATATTGTTTATGGACATATTTTTGTGGAGTTGGTGGAATGGGTTTTTCGATCATGATCTATTGTTGCGCCACGTTGTTTCGATATATGTTGTAGAGTAGACTCTCAGCTTTCACAATAATGGTCGATGAGGTCTCAAGTTAATTCCTACAAAGAACTAGACCAATAGAAGAGAACGATAGACAATAACAATAAATATGTCAAATTATGCCTAATTCGTGAGGCAGGTTTTCTGCATACAAAATTTTCTAAGAAGATGTTTAGCTCTTCAAAAAATTTAGTGTCGTTTGACAAGAAAACTAAGTTCCGGGTGAAATAGTAACCGTTGATGGGAGTCTCCTCGGTTTCAGAGGAAGGTATTCATTTATAAGGTTTATACCTCGCAAATCTGAGAAGTACTATTTTTTTCGGATGTCGTGAGAAGTATTATTGCAAGGTTCACTTACGAATAGTTGGCATGGATAAAAAATAGTCCACGCTGAGTGGTTAGGAAACTTTCGATAAATGTTATGGACTGTCTAACTTGAGAATGGTAGAGCATTTTGGAATGGTAGTTTGAAAAATTGTTCATTGAGCCGGTATCCGTCACCCTTGAATAAGTTTGTACCTGATGGGTCTTTTTCATATTGTAAATCTTTTCTCAACTGCAAAATTTACATTTTCTCAACCGCTTCGGGAAATCATCAATGACTTTTCTCAACGTTTCCAGTGGGATTTCTTTCCAAGCCTTAATAAGAGCGCGTTTCAACGATTCCACGGTTTTGTGAGCTTTAGCACAGGCTTTGGCTTCCAAAATCTCCAAATGGAGTAATCCAAGGCATTGAATTCTGGAGTAGAAGATGGCCATTCACCCTTCGTGATGAAATCCAAATAGTTGTCTCGGAGCCATTGTTGCGTGACTCTGGCCTTATGACTTGGCGAACCCCAGGACGATCGCCGAAGTGTTCTTCGGCCCACGGCAACAAATGATCGTGGATAACTTCTCGGTAGTCAAAAAAAGCTTTAAAAAATATTTTCAAGACGCTTTATGGTGTTAAACTTTATATAAAAACGTATTTTTAAAGTGTCCACGAACTGTTGAATCACCCTATACTTTCGGGTCTTAAAAATCTGACTAGATTGCATAAAATAACGCCATCATAAAGCAATACAGATAGCTGTTCTACACTTTCAATTACTACGTTTTCATTCAAAAGTTGTGCAGAACGTAAAATTCGACACATTCTTTCCATAATATGCCATAGAGGTCAATATTGTTGCTTGTTTCGAAGAAAAAACTTTTTGAAAAAATCTAGTAAACAATTACGAAGATTGCGTCGTTTTGATTAATTTGATTAAAAAATCATTTCTACTCATCAATGACAATTGATATTACTGCAAAGGTTGAAAGAATAGTGTAAAGTCATTCGATGACTAATGTTTTTTCAAAACAAAATTACATATTTATTAAATAAAGACACAATAAGATACTGGGTTATTATGATTTTAGGTAACGCTTAACTCGTTTTTCGTAATTTAGAATTTTCGTAATTTAAACTTCGTAAATAAGCAAATTTTCGTTTTAATTTTAAGCCAAAAATCGCATTTATTAGCGAAAATTTGACGATTTTTGATGAAAAAAAGTTATTTTTTAGTGAAAAATTGAAAAAATGGACATTTTTGTTGAAAAATTCATACGATTTTCGCATGATTCAGAGAATTTTAAAATAAAAGAGGCATAACAAATTAATTATTCGTGTTTATTCAATTGTGATTTTTTAATGGTTTATAAATAAACTTTAAATACTTTGTACTCATTATTTATAAAATCATTCTCGTGTTAATTGTCATCAGAATAAACTATATATTTTGTTTCAGTATATATTTAACTTTAAATATTTTTTATCACTGATTGTTACAATAGAACAAAATTATGTTTGAGGCGCTTGCAAAAAATAAATATTATAATGATACAGTTTCAAGTATTAGTGGCGTTTTTGCCAATATTTTTGCTATTTACATAGTGCGCAGAAGGACCTCTAAAGAACTGCGCCAGTATAGCCAGACTTTGCTACAAAATTGTTATGTTGATTTATTTTTCAACATTGTCATTTTTATAACTAAAGAAGTAAATCGTAATATATACTAGCATAGACGTGATCGCTTCGCAATCATGGGGTCCCTGTAAATGTCTAAAAATAAGGGGTTACTCCAGAGGGTACACTGTGGTCAAAATTGAAAAATAGCGCCGGCATCGTATTCCCCATGTCTAAGAACCTCCGAATACAGAAAATCAGCTAATTTGGAGCACATGAAAGTTGAATTTTTGGCCCCTATAGGGGGTTATCCTCTCCCCTTTGGTTTTTTACCAAAGGGGAACCTTTTGGTCAAAATTGAAAAATAACGCCGGCATCGTGTTCGCCATGTCGAAAAACTCTTTAGTACAAAAAATTAATATCAGAAATGCTAAAATAGTCGTGATACAGTGGCCCTTTGAAAAAGGTCTTTAAAATCGAAAAAATTGAATTTTTAAATTTTTTAGGGAGTACCCCAATTTTTTTGTTTACTGCACACTTATCCCCAACCTACTAATTATTAAAAAAACCGCATGTCAAACGAAATTACCGTTTCTGAGATTTCGCGCGGACGGGCGGATAAAGAAACTGGATTTTTATATTTATGATTTGTAAAAAAGTGTATTTTTTTAAGCAATATGAATTTATGGATGGAATTTTTATTAGGATGTTAAATGGTTTTGCGGGTAAAGTCCCTCATCCATGGAATATACTATTTCATTTGACTTATTTATTTGGATTTCTATTTTGTTCATTATCTATGATTATACCCATTTATTGTAGATATAGAGTTTTTTGCAAGTAAGCCACATACGGCTCAAGGTTTTGCCAAAATTGTACAAAATTTCCCATTTTCAACAAAAAAACATCCGAAATTGTGCAGCACATCTGTAGCCTATTGGTCTAGTGGCGCTTCACGCAGCGCAAATATTTTGCACCATTCCCCCTACAAATTTCGTGCATTCTGAGCCCCACCCCCTCTTAAGGGTATTGTTACAGTGTGTTCTAAACCAAAGATACTGTTTTAAAACTAGTGGAAAATAAGCCTTATTGGATGTGTCCACCAATAAAAATAACCGCATCAAAAAAGACTTCGAAATTAAAAAGTTATGAACTTTTTAAGCATAAAAAAATATGCTCAGTCGTCGGATGGTTAATGTCCCACCAAATTGCATATTCATTAGATATAAATATTTGTGTTAAAAGACTATTTTTAGAGGCGATATGCTAAGCTATTACCGTATTTTTACATTATACTTTTTTACCACTTTTATATGCTTAATATGTTCATGTTTATATCTCTTAGCATTTATTCCAAGCGAAAAAACTGTAGGAAAAACTCGTAAATTATTACAAACTAGTGTCTTCTTAACAAATGATGGGCAAATACCAATCTTTATAGCATCTGAAGTGGTAAAAAAACTTTTATTTTACCTTTCTCAAACAAATAAAATTTTGAACACAAAAACCTAAAATGAATACGCCAAAAAAGTTTTAGTGACCTAAGCCCAAAAAATTTTAACTAGTAGACTCATTGAAGTTCCAGAGTATCTAGAAGATCCAGAGCAGTGGCGTAGGGAGAAGGGTCCATGAGGGGAGGGTACCGCTCCAAAATCATAAGGGTGCCCTTAAATTTTTGGCCGCCCTTTGGCAGGTTAAAACATAAGGGACTTTGATTTTTTTTCAATTTTTGGTCGATGGGGGGGGGGATACTTACCCTTGGTGTTCCCTTCCCACGCTACTGCTCCAGAGAATCCACAAAACTCTTTTATGTATCATCTGAAGATTCTGGGAATTCTGGAGCTTCATTAGAGTCTACTAGCTGTAAAAACAATCATTTTTATGAGGGATCCCTAAAATTTTTAATTCCAATAGTCTTATTGATAGAAAGTTTTTCAAGAATTTGTTTTCAGTCCAATCCTATGTTCATTGGAACTGCATGTTTAGTCATTACTACTTTGTCGTTCGGTTATGTTTTGATATTCCATTTTGGAAAAACAATCTATAAAACTTTAATGGAGAAAAAAGGAAAATTATCTCCAAAAAACTTTCAATTTCACCGACAGATCAATCAAGTACTTATGCTACAGGTAGATACAATTTTTTTAAAACTTTTTAAATCTTTCAGGTAGTAACACCTGTTTTAGTTGGGATTATTACATCGGTTTTATTTGTAACAAATATATTTATCAAAATGAGTGGTTCTATGATTATCGATAGCTGGATAGTCTCATGGATTTGTGTCGTAAATCCCTTTTTTGCCATATTTATGGTTGACACTTATAGAAAAGCTGTGACGAATCCGAAAAAATATCTATTTGGACCTGATTTGAGCCTTCAATAAATAAATAACTTGTAGAATTTTTAAATCAAAATTGAACATAAATTAATAAAAAATTATATTGTTTATGGACATATTTTTATGGAGTTGGTGGAATGGGTTTTTCGATCATGCTCTACCCTTGCGCCATGTCGATATATGTTATAGAGCAGACTCTCACATTCACAAAGAGTGTTCGATGAGGTCTCAAGTTAATTCCTAAGAAGAACTAGACCGATAGAAGAGAGCGATAGACAATAACAATAAATATGTCGATAAATTATGCCTAATTCGTGAGACAGATTTTTAGCATACAAAATTTTCTAAGATGTTTAGCTATTCGAAAAATTTAGTGTCGTAACCTCCTATGACCTTCTGCAAGTTTTGAGACAGTTTTCCTTTTAATTTTCTGCAAATTTCTCAGTCATATATATCCAGTAATTTATTTTTTCATAAATAAGTACTCAGTGATCAAGATACGCATTAGCCCAGATGTATAAACTTAGATATTCATTTAATTTCCTTTAATAAGCATGTGCATTTTTAGCGGTGATATGTAATATTTGGTTTGAGATCTGTATGATTTAGCAGCACTCCAGGAATTTCTCATGAAAATTTTTGAATGCCCATATATTTGTTCGTTTTTATACATCATTCAAGAAAATTTAATATTTTCGCATAAATAAACTTCAAGAATTTTTTTCAATTTATAGAGAGTGACAAAAGTTCCGATGTTAATGTTAGGTATACCCCTAAGTAAAAAAACTCTTATGCTTTGAACTTTTGCCACTCCTTGTTTCAGATCTTTTCAGTTCTGCTATGAGAAAACTATTACTTTTAAGATTGTTGCAAGCTCTGACTGAGAAAAAGCTTAAACATAATAATTTCCACAAACTTTTGACCTCGATCTCACAATATCTTACTTCATAAAAGAAACTTTTTTAAATTACCATATCACAAAGTTTGAAATATAATTTCTCTTAGTTTACTTAAGAATATTTATCAGAAGATATGAATACAGCAGATATAATTTTCGCTACGAATTGTTACATTTCTGGTAGTTTATCTATCAGCTTGTCTTCACTTTTATTCTATGCTATACTAACAAAGACGCCAACGGAATGGAAGAATTATCGAATCTTTTTATTAAATATAAATATCTCGGATATTCTGGTGTCTTTTTTGATGACATTGCTGCAATGGATTCCAGGGAGTAGTAAGAGAGAGGTATGAATAAAAATTTAATTTTTAGGACGTGCAGTAGTGCCACGTCAAAATCATACTTTCTAAATCGAAATCTCGAAACAAAGTGTCGAAATAAGAAATAGTAAATATTTCGAAAATTTCGTTATTTTTGCCTCAAGATTCGAAATAAATTTCGACCTCGGAAGTCTTATGCTTTTTCTTACTTTGAACATTTTTGAAAAATGTCCATTTTTTCAATTTTTTCACTAAAAAATGACATTTTTCACCAAAATCGTCAAAAAATGCGATTTTTGCTAAAAATGCCATTTTGTGCCAAAAAATGCGACTTTTTTAACCAAAAAAATCCAATTTTTGCGAAATCGATCTACAATACTGCTCCCCCATACCTAGAAAATTTTTTTGAAAAAAATACCCGTTTTTCAAAAATTTTTCAAAAAATGCATTTTTTCACGACCCAACTACAGTACCGCCCCCGTTTCTGGTGATCTAACTACAGGGGGTTGAAATTCCAACCCCTTTTTTCATCTATAGCGATGGCCAGGACCGAAAAAAATCATTCGGTCCGGTTCCTGTTCCACTCAACAATTTTTTTGCAGCTCCGGTTCAAAACAGCTCAATTCCTTCAGGAATCGATTCTCCATATTGAAAAACGGTTATATATAGGAAATCAGGCAGCTTTGCTTCAATTTGGCTGAGTTACGAAACTTTTCTCCAAGGGACATAATTCCTACCCAACTAGTAATAGAGTAGAAATTGTGTTTCTTGGAGAAAAGTATCTATAACTCGACCAAATTGAAGCAAAACTGCCTGATTTTCTATACACATTCGTTTTTCAAAACGGATAATCGATTCCCGAAGGAATTGAGCGATTTTGAAATTTCCATGACCCCTCCTGGGGATTGGGGACAATAAATAATAATGCATAAGATGATGTGTACAAAGCATAATATTGAGTTTCAAGACCTATCAGCATTATTTCGGAAATTTCCGTAGGTAACTTTTTCCTGCGAAGAAATCCTGTTGTGACACATCTGGATGTCCCCTTGTAAGACTAAACCAAAGCCAGACAGACAAGCAAGCATCCCCCTCTGACCTTCCTAATTACATCCTAGCTACTTTTTACTCGTGCCTATTTTTTCAGATCTATGCTCGACCCAGCAACGATTCAGGAGTATCTTATGTCATCAAAGGCCCTGTCGTATTTTTTATTCACCCCCATTGGGGTCATTTCTTGACTTGTGTATTTTGTGGCGTTTTTTTATACAACATCATGGCTTTGCCAACAAGTTTTGTTTTTTGATATATTACATTAGCGTATCCAAGAATTGTACATAATATTCTACATAAATCGGTAATTGCCTTTGAAACAATTTTCAAAATACTCTGGGGAGGGGGGAGAGGATCCATATATAAGCTCCATGTCTACATATATGTACTTATAAATTTAAATTTTTAGGTCCTTATCCCCTTTTTCCTATTCCTTTTACTCTTATCATTTTCAACAACAATAATTATTTTTTGGGGAGATCTCGCTGGAGACATGCCTGGAGTAAGTTGTTGCAGTAACATTTTTTCTTTTTTTTAAAAATAATTTTAGGTCTTTCCTTTTGGTTTTAAAGGAAACTGGTCGATGTTTTATTTTCATTATGACTCAAGTTGCGCACCAAAATTTGGAAATCTAATTCATACAACAAATTTTGTTGTCCCTGCTTTTTATATCCTGGGAATTTCTATTTTTATCAGCTATGTGGTGATTATTTTTTCTTGGGTTCAAATTTTGAGGTAAATGTAAAATTTTTTTATCATATATGCAGTAGAATAGCCAGAGGGGTGGGGCTACTCCTTTCCTAGAAAAATTGAAAATATTCCTCTTTGGGGATCCAAGGAGTTTTCCGATTTTAAAATTTTTGAAAAAAGTCATATGTTCAATTTTTGAATAAAAATGTAATTTTTCAACAAAAATCGAAAAAATGCTATTTTGGACTTTTTGGGCAATTTTTTCAAGTTTTTTAATTTTCACAAAAATAATCATATAAGGGGTTTTTCTATGCGAGCAATCGATTGCACGCATTGCCGAACCCTGTAAACGCTTCTCTGACCCTGATTCGGAAAAAGATGTGTGTATTGAAGCGAAAATAGGCAAATACATGGTCAAGGAAGCGATTTCATGGTCTGGCAATGCGAGCAATCAATTCCTCTCATATAAAACCCCCTATAGGGTTATTTTGGTGAAAATTAAAAAACTTGAAAAAATTACCCAAAATAGCAAAAAGTGCCATTTTTTTGGCCACCCTGTAATTTGATATTTAGAATGTTAAACCAGAACAAAGCCCATATGTCAAAAAAGACTTTAGCGTTACAACGCTCGTTAGTCATTTCCTTAACTTGTCAAGTAATTTTGCGAAAAAATTTTTGGAGCAAAGTCAAAAATTTAGTCATGTTTGCCCATAATTTTTGTTGGGATACCTCTGCTAGTTGTAGTAATTAGTATTATGACGGATACTTGTACAGAAGAAATGAACAGTATAGCTATGTTGGTGTTTTCGTACCAAGTTGTTCTATCTCCTATCTTTTCATTCATATTTTTGAAACCTTATCGAGGAGTGTTTATGTAAGTCAATCCTTAAATATTAACCCGGGAATGCGCAGCGTATCATATATGATACAAATTTTCAATGGTCGAGAACGCGCACGCCCCAAAATGACTGAATATAAAAATGACATGATTCTACCGTTTTCAGGTACGCTGAACACGATGGTGGCGTTTTTTTAATTCCATGATGCATTCCTACGGGACCTAGAGCACATTGAAAAATAACACTTTTTGGTAAAATCACATTTTCCTTTCCAGATCTCGTCGAGAATGTTTCCACATTTTTATTTGTTTAGAATCTTGATCAGCGCATCAAAATACAGATACGCAAAAATTTTCATCCAATTTGGA